>JARYHS010013631.1:46660524-46825717 GCA_031002005.1 Vandiemenella viatica
TATTATATATATTATATATATATATATATTATATACAATAGACAGGAAAATGCTTAAGGCAATAAAACTAAAGAAGGATAGGGAAATATGACCCAACACTTACCACAGATGAAGGCGGCTGAGACGACGAACAAAAACAAACACAAGAGAAGCGCAATATTTCGGCCTACAGCAGCCTTAAACGTGCAGAAGGTGAAGTACTAGGCGGCGTCACATGTGTACACATAGACAGCCGACTGGTGAATGGCGTCTCAGGCGCGGATGGTTGTTTAGGTGGAAAGGGGGGGGGGGAGACGCCATTACCCAGTCGGCCGTCTATGTGTACACATATGACGCCGCCTGGTGCTTAACCTTCTGCACGTTTAAGGCTGCTGTAGGCCGAATTATTGCGCTTCTCTTGTGTTTGTTTTTTGTTCGTCGTCCCAGCCGCCTTCATCTGTGGTAAGTGTTGGGTCATATTTCCCTATCCTTCCTTAGTTTTATATATATATATATACGTAGATGAGCGGACGAGGCCCGCGCTGGCAGGTGATAAGGCCACGACGACAGGATCGCCAACCACAACACTATAACACGACGTCGAGGTGCTCCAACCAGGCCTTCGGCTAGCCAAATTTAAATGTTCGAGACTTCCGGAAAGGCATGCAGTGGGCAAACCTTCACAATGTGCAACACGGTTTGTGTAACCTCACCTCAGTCGCAGTACGGAGAATCTACACAGACCCAGGGTCCCCATTAACAGTGTCGCATGCTCTCACTTCATACGCACAACAAATGACATTTGCAGAGAATGTGCTGGTTAGAAATTGTTCACCACCCCCTCTCTTACCCTGCTGGCCATGTCCTGATAGTGAACTCAATTGGGCGATTGGGAAAGCAAATCGTATGCTTCGATTTCTAGGTCGTAATTTAAAACAATGCACTCCGGACGTTAAATCGATTGCATACAAGTCACTAGTGCGGCCTCACTTAGAATATTGTTGCTCTGTATGGGGTCCCTATCAAAAGGGATTATTGGAGGCATTAGAGATGGTCCAAAGAAGAGACGCCCGATTCGTGACAAGTATATATAATTGGAGGAAAGCGTAAGTGCGATGTTGAAGGAGTTAGGTTGGGAAGACCTGGAGCACCGAAGGCGTTGCTCTCGACAGAAGCTAATTGAAAAATTCTCGACTGACGTATTTCGGAATGACAGTAAACAAATATTGCTACCAGCAACATTCATATCCCGGAATGATCGCGAAAATAAATAAGAGAAATCAGGGCCAGAACCGATTCATTTCTGTACTCATTTTTTCCACGAGCGATTAGGGAATGGAATAGAAAGGATTTACCGGGTGACTAAACATAAAATCCGACAGGAGTAGCTTCCGATAAAGTACTCCGGCCATCCTGATCTGGTTTTTCCATGGTTTCCGCAGATCACTCCATGCGAATGCTGGGATGGTTCCTCACAATAGCCCATGGGCGCCTCCTGCCATATGCCGTATATCCCTTCCAAACCATTACCTTCCCGGATAGGTGCAATGCACCCTCCGCCACACACTTTTAGTGAATCGCGGAGTAATAGTAATAGTAAACCAGGAGTCAAACCAGCTAACCCTGTGTCAAGGCCGGACGCCATCACGGTGCCACAACCAACTAAATGAACAGAGCGGGCTTCTAAATACTTAGCTTCTCAAAATTCGTAGGGATTGTTGGGAACACATCCCTGTTTCGAAAGTGATCAATATCACCACCATTAACTCACTGACAAGATTTAATTTCATTACTTTATAAAACACTAGTTCCATATTTAACTTTACAAAAAGAAACCTAATAATAATACTATCTTTTCAGTTTTTAACGATTTTTCTCCTGCCCCTTTGGCGTCAGTAGTGTTATCTGATGCTTGAATCATGGTTAGCTGGTTACAGCCCCGATAGTGGAAAAAATTTCAACAATTATGACTTGGTCAGAGGGATGTATGACAAAGGCCTTGTGTGTGGTGTGGGAGCATGCGACAGTGTTGATAGTCGGATTGATATATTAAACTTCATGGCTCTCTGGGTGTCTTTCAGAAAAGCAGTCCTGAATCGGCTGGCAAGGGTTTCCAGCCTCTCTCTTCGTTGGTCTCTCATCGCAACAGTAACAACACGCTACACTCAGCACACATATACCATCACAGTAATCACGTATATGGTAGCACTTCCGAAGAGTTTCATATTAGGGAAGGCAACGGGACAATTCGCCATTTACATCTACCAGGGAAGTTACTATCGAGGTTTAACGGTTTCCACAGTAATCATGTACGTCCCTACATCGGGCATGGAACACACGCAGGCAGAACAGTAGTGTAGCTGACATGGTCGGAGCTTACCGTATTCATCATGCAGGTATTCTCCTTAACGGCGCACAGCATCCGAATAAGCCCACGACGAACAGTACGCCTCCTATGGCGGTAATCGATATTGAGGCTGCACTGTATCTGTCATTCATGAGAGATGACACTTCGTCCAGATTCGCTATGGAAACTGCTCCGGTAATTAACAGGGCAAGTCCCATAACCTGTCAACACAGAAAGATAAATTTAAGTTAGTTTTAACAGTAGTTGCTGATTATTAGCTTTGATGTCAAATTGCAGTGATTACTACAACTAGAAATATTATGGCTGATACACAATTGTTTATCACAATAAACTATGTAGTACAAAAAAGCGTAACAAAGTAATAATGTTTCACTTCTGGACTACGACGAGTTTCATGCGCTATTGATTACTATTACACTGTGCTTAAACAAAATTTCAGTTTTTTTCTCTTGGCCTTAGTCCTCACTTTCGTCCAGATCATTAGAGGCGGGAGAGAATTCCAGGCAAGGTATGGCAAAAAATTATGTCATGGCCTTTGAAGAAACCAAGCCGGATTTCGTCTGAAATAATTTCAGAAAACTATGAAAAGACAGAATCTCGATGGCAGAGCGGAATCCGAGCCTACGTACTCCCTTTAAATTTCTATATGCTTGGTTAGTTTTCTGTTTTTTCCTTTTATTTATTACCAGTTAGGTGGTTCAAGCAAAATTTCGCGAATGATACACGCTGGTGGTTTGTAATAGAACGAAAGAGGAGCCACCTCATTTGTAGCTATTGTTTATTTCTCAACTGAAACAGGTACCTAGGATAAAACAACGGCTTGATGAAACGTTCTCCCAACAGGAAAAAAAAGAAAATTCGAAAAGCTTCATACGAGGCGCGTCCAGAAAGTAAGTTCCGTTTCAATTTATCTCCGCTGCAGCGCTGCGATTGCAGTTCCGCACATGCGCTGTAGACGATGTGTATCAAGGGGAAGAACGTGCGCCATTTGGAGATCGCTGTCAGTTACGTACGCTTTGTTGTGCTTGTTTGAAATGTCGGCGTTGATTGAAAATCCCCGCCTGTGAAATCAGGTCTGTGATTCGGTTTCTGAATGCGAGGAAAGTGAAACCAAGTGAAATTTATCGGCAAATTTGCGATGTTTACGGACCAAATGCGATGAGTGATTCGATGGTGAGAAGATGGGTCCGACAGTTCAATGGCGGGCGTAGTGATGTGCACGATGAAGAACGAGAAGAACTGGTTCACGCGATTGATGACAAGATCCAGGAAAACCGTAGGTTTACAATTAGTGCTCTCGCTATGGACTTCCCCCAAATTTCACGATCACTGATGCATGAAATTGTTACCAAACAACTGAAATTCCGTAAACTTTGCTCACGTTGGGTACCAAAGATTCTCACTGAGCAACACAAAACACAACGGATGGGTAGTGCACTTGAGTTTTTGACCCGTTATGCTGAAAGCGGCGAAGAATTTCTGAGACGGATAGTCACAGGAGATGAAACGTGGGTTTCTTACGACACCCCTGAGAGTAAGCGGCAATCAATGGAATGGAGGCACACTTCATCCCCACCAAAGGTTCATGACACCTCGGAAAATGACGTGCACAGTGTTCTGGGACTGGAAAGGCATCCTACTCATTGACTTCTTACCGCGTGGTCAAACAATCAAAGCAGATGCTTATTGCGAGACACTTCGGAAATTGCGCCGTGCAATTCAGAATAAGCGCCGGGGACTGCTGTCAAAAGGTGTTGTTTTGCTTCACGACAACGCACGACCACACACTGCAAACGTGACGATAAACCTCGTACAGGGATTTGGCTGGGACGTGTTTCACCATCCTCCGTACAGCCCTGACCTCGCTCCTAGCGACTTTCATCTGTTCTTACATCTCAAGTCTTTCCTTGGCGGTCATCACTTCACCAATGACGACGAGCTGAAAGAAACTGTTTCCAACTGGTTGAAGATTCAGGCGGCAGATTTCTATGAAGAAGGTATACAAAACCTGGTGCCACGCTATGACAAATGCCTGCAAAATTTCGGCAGTTATGTGGAAAAGTAGTTTAAGAGTTGAAGAATTTTGTGCAATAAAAATTTCTTCTGTATCTGTATACAATTTCATTTTATTACCAAACGGAACTTACTTTCTGGACGCGCCTCGTATTCTAGAAAACACACACAGTTCATCAATATCTCTGTGATATGTGGTGCTACTATCTAGCGGCATGCGAATTCCTTATCGACGCCAGCGCATCCTAGCAGTATGACTCTGAACTATCGCATGCACGTGACCTTGATTGTTCATAATTTTTATACCTACTAATTGATTTTTCTTAAATAATGTGTTACCAAACCGCAGAACTTAACTTTGAGATTATACCTCAACCATCGATTTTGTTAAAGTATGAAAGGAAAAAGATGGCTTGTGAAAAGAAAAAACGCCATTGTACAATTAATAGATATAAAATGTGTATCATATAATGATATATGATTCTAGCCTAAATTCATTATTTTTGATAAACTAGGAACAATCTGTTATCACAAAAAGAACCACCTGATTTGTTGATAATTAAATATTTAATTTAATTAAAGTTGTAATGGAGCGCACGCTCTGGTGGCTATTTTCTACACACTCATCTTCTCGCACCTCTGCGCCCTCCTAAATTTGCCCTCTAGAAATATTAAACTTTAAATCGTTCCAACAATTTTGGTAAATTACTGATTAGTTCTCTTGGTAACTTATTCCAACCCCTGACAGCCTTACCTAAAAAAGAGAATTTTCCTGCCCCCTTGTGCCTGAAATCGAGTGCCAGCTTGTGATCATGGTCATCTTTTCTCTTCCATGCATTACTTTTAATTCTTACACCAATATCTTTCCACGCCTTGTACACTCCCATGACCCTCTTCACCCTCCTCCTGCCTTCCAACGAATTCCATTCTAGCTCTTTTATCATATCTGTTACTGATTGCGTTCTGCGGTAATTTCGAGGAACAAATCTAGCAGTCCTTTTTGCCCCCTCTCCAATTCCTGTATTTGATACTTAATATTTGGGTCCCATACTTCACTACCGTATTCAAGCAATGGTCTGACCAAAGTTTTGTAATACAATTCTCTTACCTCACTCGTACATCCCCTCATCACAGTCTCCAACAATTTCAGAATATTTTAAAACCCTTTCCAACTACCTTGTCCAATGTGTCCCAGTTAAGCCTGTTATCAAATGTAATGAAAAAATATTTACATTTCAAGTCTTCAACCAACTGTTCATTTCCAACGTGATAATCATAATAAACCTTTAGTTTTTTATTTGTGTATCTATTAAGCTGATTCTTCTTTGCATTTATCTTCACCCCATGTATATCAACACAACTAGGTATCCTGTCCAGATCACCTTGGAGCTGTTTACCGTCTTCTACCATTTTGATCTTTTCATATAGCATTATGTCATTTGCAAACAGTCTAATTTCTGACAATAAACAATCAACACAATTATTCATTAGAATAATAAATAGCAATGGTCCCAATACGCTACCCAGTGGCACTCCCATTTTTCACTTCCACTTCTTTTGACACTGCATTTCCTACCTTTTTTGTTTCCTACCTTATAAAAATTCTTCTACCCAGCAATCAGTCTCTCATCCAATGTAATAGTTTTTACCTTATTTACTACCATTTTAAGGCTCACTCTGTCAAAAGCATTTGAAAGATGTAGCGTTACACTATCAATTAAGCCTCCGTAGTCCATTTCATCCGAAATATTCTGCATATATCCCATCAGCTGAGATTCGCATGAATGTCCTTGCCTAAAGTCATGTTGCCTACTTCAAAACCACTTACGCTTCTCATATATATTTCTGATGTGGTTACGTATCAATCTCTCCATCAATTTACCTACCACCGATGTCAAATTTCGACTCTATTTCTTACCCCTTGTTTACCGACCGGCACTACTATCGCACTTTTCCAGTCCTCTGGTAAGCAACAAGTATCCAGACTCAATTTAAGTAATATTTCAAGATAATGTACAATGTCGTACACGGCTATCTTTATGACATCTGTAGTAATATAATCTACACCAGCCTTGTGATGTTTTTCTGCTTTCTTAGTTCCATCATGATATCCTCAGAATGAATTTAAATTTTTTAAGTAAGTAAGCTTCCTATTTGGTGATTTCAAACTGTATGCTGAAATACGTTAATTGGCTAAAACATACCGTAATGAGGAAGTTCAACACTAAGATCAGGTATTTCACAGTTGTCATAGCACAGGTCATGACGCTGGTCTGCTTCCGTCGTCTTCTTCAAGAGAAATTTGAAAGCCAACTGATGGCTATTACACGCTCTGAGTCACAGTCAGCAAACGCCGTCATGATACTGTATCAAGCGCAATCTATGGATAACGCATGTATCGCCTTGAACAAACATCGCACTCTGCGAAGCCGAAAATCCAATACGCAATTTCCTAGAACTGGCTACGCATTTAGGTTGTTTTAAACGTGCGTCTCCCTGCAGCGGATCAGCCTACTCTCCGGGAAAAAGGTACTTAAGTATAAATTAGAATTATGAGTGTAAATGCTGCACCAAATCATTGAAAAAGCAGTAGAGAATATAAATAGGAATCTACTCTTTGAAATTCGGTGATAACAATTGTTGAAAACGTGGACTATTAGAGACTTCTTTTTTTATTTAAGCAGGTACCGTTAAATTTCAAAACAAAAAATGGTGTGACATTCGTCCTTGAAATGAATCAGATTACTCAGCTTTACGGTATATACAAGTTTTCGTAACTATTAGCCATTTATTTTAACACCGCAACAAAATTTAACATCGTGGGTATAAATCAGCGTGAAAAGTGAGAACATAACGCACACACACAAACCCGTTACTTAAAAGTTCACATGCTTTTCAGGTTCCAGAAATTCGAAGATCATTATCCAACAAATGAAAACAGTTTATAAGCCATAGTCATTCTAAAAGTATTAGAAGTCAATTATTTTGCTTGTTAACAATTCTTGAGTAACATAATCAGTGAAATTAGTCTCTTCAACAATTTATTTAAGGCACAAAAAAAACAAAAAAAAACGAAGTAATATGATGTCCTGTAAGAGTTTTTATCAAAATTAATACTAACTTCCGTTGAAGTAAACGTCCATTGGAGTAATCATCTACGCTATCGGGTACAGAAATAGCCGGATATTAAATAAACGGTTGGCGTAAATTTGTAAGACGCGTGAAGACATACAGAAACAAAATATGTTTAATTTTTCTGATAGAGGACCGTATTCTGGCATGAGTGGTATGAGTTCTAAACATCAAAAGATTTCAACAGAAAAGCACCAGTTGGAATAATTTAAAATCAGCGTCTGAAAGGCTAAACACCCCTCTGCGTACGATAAAGTTATAAGTAATCACCGTAAAAATTAACATAAATAAAGACAAAGAATGAAAAATGTGTCTATAATGTCTGAATGTCTATAAAATATTTTGATGAAAAATTTATGAATTATGTTACACTAAGAGGTTAACAATGAAGGTTGTCACTTCCTCTATTCTTTTTATAATGGTACAGATAAAATGAAGATCTTGTATCCCAAGCTTTCTGTTAATATTGAACTCTAAAGATACATTAAAACAGATTCCCTCAAAACTGCTATCATGAACTACAGAAGAACGAAATGTAAGATTTTTCAAACATATAATGAAAGTTAGTTATAAGAGATATCGAACTTCAAAACGACAACACTGTCAGATAAATAATTTGTGAGCATAATAGACTGAACAATATATAAAAAATGTATAAACATTCTACTATCAGACCTGCCAATATTGCTGAGTGCGACACAGGGTCAGAGAGGTATAATTAGACTGGGCACGGGCCCCAGGTACTGGCTATCTTCATTGCAGTTTTTAGGCGACTTACTGCAATCATCTAAGCGAATATAGGGAAGGTCCCAAATTTCCGCCTCATAAACTGGCCATATCAAAAACAAATAATATTCTATACATACATAATACACGAAGTTACACATTTCGCACATACAAGACTTTCCTCTAATAGATTAGTTACGACTGGCCTCACAAGCCCAGAGCCGGAGGAATACAGCGCGGGGTGCGTAGCAAATGGAAGAAGGGGCCCTGGGTTTTCGCCTACCGGAGCACGGTTCCTCGGCGCGGCCCCTACAGAAGGCGAGGGGTCTGTAGCATTTGCTACCTCTTGCTACGTGGCTAATCCGGTACTGAACAGGCCTGGTTAGACTTTAGGCAGCAACTCAAATCCCCCCCCACACACACACAAGTTCACACTGGTGTCCGCGTGGGACTTGGTGGGCCAGAGAAAAAGAACAAGGGGGGAAAAAAATCCTAGCTTCTCATCTGCTGGAATGCAGAAAGAACAATGATATATTGTAGATTCGTGGTGCTTACAATCTGTGTCACTCAAACAAAAAGTGTATACTTATATAAGGAAGGGCTGAGGTTATTGAACTCGTTGAGTAGCATATATTTGAGAGTTCTGTCGCGCAATAGGAGCAATTAAAAAGCCATTAACACTCAAAGGGTACAATAAGCCTCATTTGCATAACGAAGGAGAACTTAGCCTCCGCCACCCCTCTGCACGTGTCATCCCGCACCCCCTCTGACATACTAAGTACCAATTGATAGCACCCCACCCCACCGCAAGTATACATATTAAACGTAATTACCACACAAAGGACCAATTAGCCGCACTTGTCGCCCACACGTATACATATTAACCCCAATTTAGCTGGCACCCCGACTACGTGGCGCCACACTCCTCGCCACAGGTACAACCTCTGTGACTCACCGCACGAGAAGGTCGTATGACTCATCGCTTTGGCACCCCGATGACTCGCAGCACGTGGCACCCACATGATTTATGATCACGCGTCCCGCGCAAGCTGCCTTTGGCACGAGTCACCAACCACGCGTTCTGCGCAGTACCCCCGCGCAGATGCCACACGCAACGCCTTAGAAAACAGGGCGATAACTGGTCGCTCTGTCTCAGTCTTACTATTCGCCTCGAAGCAGTAAGACGCATCTGTCTCAACAGTCTTCCTGCTCCTCTAGTTTACCATTTCATCATCACAGGACATCAACGTTACACCACTGATTGATAGTGGTAAATAGACATTGTTTCCCTTGTATGTTGAGACCCGAAGCTAACAAGCTGAGACCTGCAGCCACCGCCAACCTGTTGAGACCCGATGCCACCATGCAGAGACCTGTAGCAACCGTCAACGTGATAAGGCCTGCCGCAATTGTGTTCAGACCCACCGCAATCATGCTGAGACCTGCAGCCTCCGCCAACGAGTTGAGACCTGCAGCCGCTGCCAACATGATGAAACCTGCTGCCACCGCCAACGTGACGAGACCTGTCGCCAACGTGATGAGACTTGCAGCCGCCGCCAACATGCTGAGATCTGAGCCCTTACGAACGTGTTGAAACCCGCCGCCGACGTGCTGAGACCTGCAGCCACCACCAACGTGATGAGACCTGCAACAGCCGCCAACGTGAAGCGAATCGCCACCAACGTGCTGAGACCTACAGCCACCGCCAACGTATTGAGTCCCGCCTCCAACATGCCGAGACCTGCAGACACCGCCATCGTGTTGAGACCCGCCACGAACATGCCGAGACCTGCAGCCGCCGCCAACGTGTTGGCACTTGCAGGCGCCATCAACATGCTGATACCTGCAGCCACCACCAACGTGTTGCGATCCGCCACCAACGTGTATGTTGAGACCCGTCGCCAACGTGCTGAGACCTGCAGCCACCACCAACGTGATGAGACCTGCAACAGCCGCCAACGTGAAGCGAATCGCCACCAACGTGCTGAGACCTACAGCCACCGCCAACGTATTGAGTCCCGCCTCCAACATGCCGAGACCTGCAGACACCGCCATTGTGTTGAGACCCGCCACCAACGTGCTGAGACCTGCAGCCGCCGCCAACGTATTGACACTTGCAGGCACCACCAACATGCTGATACCTGCAGCCACCACCAACGTGTTGCGAAACACCACCAACGTGTATGTTGAGACCCGTCGCCAACGTGATAAGACCTGCAGCCACTGCCAAAGTGCCAAGACCAGCATCGCCACCAACGTGTTGTGACACGCCACCAACATGCTGAGACCTGCAGCCGCCGCCAACCTGTTGGCACCTGTAGGCGCCACCAACGTGCTGATACTTGCAGCCACAACCAACGTGTTGCGACCCGCCGCCAACATGCATGTTGAGACCCATTGCCAACGTGCTGGGACCTGCAGCCACCGCTAATGTGAAGAGGCCCTAGCCCAATATGTTACGACTCGCAGCCAACGTGCATGTTGAGACCCGAAGCTAACAAGCTGAGACCTGCAGCCACCGAAAACCTGTTGAGACCCCATGCCACCATGCTGAGACCTGTAGCCACCGTCAACGTGATAAGGCCTGCCGCAATTGTGCTCAGACCCACCGCAATCATGCTGAGACCTGCAGCCTCCGCCAACGAGTTGAGACCTGCAGCCGCTGCCAACATGATAAAACCTGCTGCCACCGCCAACGTGACGAGACCTGTCGCCAACGTGATGAGACTTGCAGCCGCCGCCAACATGCTGAGATCTGAGCCCTTACGAACGTGTTGAAAGCCGACGCCGATGTGTTGAGACTTGCAGGCACCACCAACGTGATGAGACCTGCAACAGCCGCCAACGTGAAGCGAATCGCCACCAACGTGCTGAGACCTACAGCCACCGCCAACGTATTGAGTCCCGCCTCCAACATGTCGAGACCTGCAGACACCGCCATCGTGTTGAGACCCGCCACCAACATGAAGAGACCTGCAGCCGCCGCCAACGTGTTGACACTTGCAGGCGCCACCAACGTGCTGAGACCTGCAGCCACTGCCAAAGTGCTTAGACTAGCATCGCCGCCAACGTGTAGTGACACGCCACCAACGTGCTGAGACTTGCAACCAACGACAACGTGTTGAAACCCGCCGCCAACGTGCTAAGACCTGCAGCCGCCGCAAACCTGTTGGCACCTGTAGGCGCCACCAACGTGCTGATACTTGCAGCCACAACCAACGTGTTGCGACCCGCCGCCAACATGCATGTTGAGACCCGTCGCCAACGTGCTGACACCTGCAGCCACCGCTAATGTGAAGAGGCCCTAGCCCAATATGTTGCGACTCGCAGCCAACGTGCATGTTGAGACCCGAAGCTAACAGCCTGAGACCTGCAGCCACCGCCAACCTGTTGAGACCCGATGCCACCATGCTGAGACCTGTAGCCACCGTCAACGTGATAAGGCCTGCCGCAATTGTGCTCAGACCCACCGCAATCATGCTGAGACCTGCAGCCTCCGCCAACGAGTTGAGACCTGCAGCCGCTGCCAACATGATAAAACCTGCTGCCACCGCCAACGTGACGAGACCTGTCGCCAACGTGATGAGACTTGCAGCCACCGCCAACATGCTGATATCTGAGCCCTTACGAACGTGTTGAAACCCGCCGCCGACGTGCTGAAACCTGCAGCCACCACCAACGTGATGAGACCTGCAACAGCCGCCAACGTGAAGCGAATCGCCACCAACGTGCTGAGACCTACAGCCACCGCCAACGTATTGAGTCCCGCCTCCAACATGCCGAGACCTGCAGACACCGCCAACGTATTGAGTCCCGCCTCCAACATGCCGAGACCTGCAGACACCGCCAACGTATTGATTCCCGCCTCCAACATGCCGAGACCTGCAGACACCGCCAACGTATTGAGTCCCGCCTCCAACATGCCGAGACCTGCAGACACCGCCAACGTATTGAGTCCTGCCTCCAACATGCCGAGACCTGCAGACATCGCTAACGTGTTGAGACCCGCCACCAACGTGCTGAGACCTGCAGCCACCGCCAACGTATTGAGTCCCGCCTCCAACATGCCGAGACCTGCAGACACTACCAACGTGTTGAGACCCGCCACCAACGTGCTGAGACCTGCAGCCGCCGCCAACGTGTTGACACTTGCAGGCGCCACCAACATGCTGTAACCTGCAGCCACCACCAACGTGTTGCGACCCGCCACCAACGTGTATGTTGAGACCCGTCGCCAACGTGCTGAGACCTGCAGCCACTGCCAAAGTGCTAAGACCTGCATCGCCACCAACGTGTTGTGACACGCCACCAACGTGCTGAGACCACCAACCAACGACAACGTGTTGAAACCCTCCGCCAACGTGCTGCGACCTACAGCCGCCGCCAACCTGTTGGCACCTGTAGGCGCCACCAACGTGCTGATACTTGCAGCCACAACCAACGTGTTGCGACCCGCCGCCAACATGCATGTTGAGACCCGTCGCCAACGTGCTGACACCTGCAGCCACCGCTAATGTGAAGAGGCCCGAGCCCAATATGTTGCGACTCGCAGCCAACGTGCATGTTGAGACCCGAAGCTAACAAGCTGAGACCTGCAGCCACCGCCAACCTGTTGAGACCCGATGCCACCGTGCTGAGACCTGCAGCCTCCGGCAACGAGTCGAGACCTGCAGACACTGCCAGAATGCTAAGACCTGCATCGCCGCCAACGTGTTGCGACACGCCGCGAATGTGCTGAGACCTGCAACCACCGACAACGTGTTGAGACCCGTCTCCAACGTGCTGAGACCTGCAGCCACTGCCAAAATGCTAAGACCTGCATCGCCGCCAACTGACCCGGATCTGCAACCACCTCCAACATGTTGAGACCCGCCGTCAACTTGCTGAGACCTGCAGCAACCACCAACGTGTTCCGACATGACCCCAACTTGCTGAGACCTGAAGCCACTACCAACGTGCTGAAACCTGCAGTCACCACCAACGTGTTTAGACCCGCCACCAACGTGATGAGACCTGTATCCGACACCAACGTGTTGAGACCAGCCGCCAACGCGATGAGACCAGAAGCTGCCGCCAACGTGTTGAGACTCGTCGCCAATGTGCTGACACCTCAGCCACCGCTAATGTGTTGAGGCCCGAGCCCAATGTGTTCCGACTCGCCCCAACGTGCGTGTTGAGACCCGACGCCAACAAGCTGAGAACTGTAGTCACCACCAACCTGTTGAGAACCGATGCCACCGTGCAGAGACCTGCAGCCAACGTTAACGTGATGAGATATGCAGCCGCCGCCAACGTGTTGAGACCCGTCACCGACGTGCTGAGACCTGCAGCCACCACCAACGTCTTGAGAGTTGCAGCCACCTCCAACGTGTTGAGACCCGCCGCCAAGGTGCTGAGACCTGTAGTCGTCGCCAACGTGATCAGAATTGCCACCAACGTGATTAGATGTGGCGCCAAAGTTTGGCCGCCTTGGAAACAGCCTGTTTCAACCTTTAGCAGTAGTCGTAGCTGGCAGTAGCAGAAGCATCAAGTACAGCAACAGCAGGTCAGTTCGCAGATGCAACGCTCTCCAAACTTGAAGATAGAACGAGTGCTTTTAGAAATAGAATATTT
This sequence comes from Vandiemenella viatica, assembly GCA_031002005.1. Lineage (NCBI taxonomy): Eukaryota > Metazoa > Arthropoda > Insecta > Orthoptera > Morabidae > Vandiemenella > Vandiemenella viatica. Next base: position 46,674,356 of record JARYHS010013631.1, read on the forward strand.
ACCGGGACTTTTCGAAATTCTGAAAATTTTGTTGGACCCCTTAACTTTATTGATGTTTGTTTCACTCTTTGGAAAAATAAAATCCGCAATTCCAGCCATTAAGGGACATGTTGGGCCAGCTACATCATTTGCCGTTCAGAAGGGCTTTAACTCCTTATCCGCAAATTTGTATTTCTCAACTATAAAGCGCATAAGTCACCATCAGCACTCACCTCTCTGATGGAATGAGATTTATGTGAAGACGGAGACCAAGACGGAATTGGAAGAGTTTTAGGGGAGGGACTCTGACAAAACACTCGAAAGATTAATTTTCGTCGACATAAACATTGCTAATTATCAACCTTTTTATAGGTGGTCTTCGCATATTGCGCTGCCAGTTGATATCCAATTAAAGAAAGCTGTAGTCAGCGTACAAAATGATGACGAGTTATTTTTTCTATGGACTCTCCTTGCAGCTGAAGTACAGGGGCCGAAAAACGACCCACACAGAGTCAGTAGTTACAGGGAGGCATTCTAAAGCCATGATTTCAATTTCTCAGGTATGCAGTTTCCTGTAAAGCTCTCAGATATTTTCAAATTCGAGAAGCAAAATCCAGGTATACCAGTAAATATTTCCGATCTGAATGTTATTTTAATGGTAGGAATGACGTTGTCGGGCCCTTAGACTTAACTGCGGGAAAAGGCGATAGCCACATCAACATGTTGTGGGAAATTCCATCACTGTTGGATTTGCAACTTGCCACTGCTTCTTAGCTCCTCATTAAGTAACCATCATCATGCTATATATATATATGCGACAGGTGTCTAAATCTTTTCGGCAGCAAAGATCTCCTGTACCGACATGAGATCGATTGCACAAGGGCATACCAGTAAGAATAGATCTGCCCGGCGATGGCGATGAAACCTTAAAGTTTAAGGATTTTGCATACCAGCAGCGTGTGCCCGTCGTCATTTACACGGATTTTGAAAGTTTGTTAGAATCTTATGATTCATGCAGTCCCCCACCCAACGCCTCTCACTCAAACGATGTCTAGAAACACATCCCATTCGCTGCGGCATACCAGGTCATTAGTCCCTATGTTTCAACACCTTATCGGGTCCAAACACCGAGAAATGGCTCGTGGAACAACTTGTCGAACGTGCCAAGGAAGTTGATAAAATTTACAAGGATTATATTTCCCTTGTAATGACAGATGAGCAGCAAGCAAATTTTGCTGCTACAGTATGTCATATCTGTGAGAAAGACATTGAACTGGGGACTGTGAAGGTCCGCGATCATTGTCATATTACAGGTAAATTTTGGGTGGCTGCACATGTTTGTATAATTACTGCAATGTGCAGTTTAAAACTAAAAACTACATTCCCATTTTCTTTCATAATGTTTCTCTATATGACGCTCATTTTATAGTTATTGTATTATCCGACCTCCATGGCGATGGGATACATGTACTTCCATAAGCACTGAACGCTACATACCTTTTTCGAAAAAGGTTGAATGTACTTGAATTACATTAAGGTTTCTGGACTCTTACCGTTTTTATGCGGGCCCTATTAGACACCCTTGAGGAGGGCGGCATGAACATTACTCATGATAATTTTGCCGACCCCGAGAAGTTTCAAATAGTTAAGTGGAAAGGAGTTTTCACTTACGAATCTATGGATTCGTGGCAGAAGCTCGACTCGACGAGGCAACGCTTCCTCCCAAATGAAAATTTTACAGATCGTTGTCGGGGTCTGCAATTTCTGAGGCTGATTACGAGCACGCGAAACAAGTGTGTCAGACTTTCCAGATCGAGACTTTGGGCAAATATAAAAGTCTGTACAACATAGAGACAGATGTGCGGTTACTTGCAGATCGGTCTAAAAAATTTACAAATGTATGTTTGGGGAAATACAACATGACCCCTGCCCACTACTTTACATCCTCAGGCCTTTCGTGGCATGCCATATTAAGGGGCACATGTGTCTAACTAGACCTTCTCACATAGTGATCATTTTCGAATGCGGAATTCGCGGTGGTATTTGCCATTGCTTCCATCGTTACGCCAAGTCAAATAACAAGTACATTTGGGAATACAACCGCGAGGCGCCAGACAATTTCATAATGTACTTCGACGTGAATAATCGGTGCGGCTGGTCCATGTCCTAGCATCCACCTTCTGGTGGGTTTCAGTTGTTGTAGGCCGAGCAATTTGTGAGCATAGATTTTATGAGCGTTAACATCAGACTCGCCTAGGGGATTCGTGTTGGAGGTAGACGTGACAATTCCTCAGGATAAATACGGCATTCTAGAAGGCCTACCGGAATGTCCAGAGCACAAAGCCCCATAGGTTCTATGCTCTCCAGAGTTGGTGACCTCACTGGGGGACAAGGTATGGTATGTCCTCCATTACCAAGTTCTCCAGCAATGTGTAGGCTTGGCGTTGCAAGTGAACAAAATACATCGCATGATTTCTTTCAGCCAGTCACCACGATAGTGTACTGTTTACGCGGCCTCAAATGCTGTCAATAAATTCAATTTTTTTGTACAAATGCTGTACATAGAAATACTTTTGTGATTATGTACAAATGCCACAGAAGGAAAACTTAGATTCAGTGCACTATTGGTTTGTATTGATCCCATAAGTGTATAGAAAATCATTGCCCGAAAACTTTGCAAAAAAATAGCTGTAAGTTTGTTGAGTGATATGGTCATTAACATTGTAAGCAAAAAGCTGCAAGTTTGTTGAGCGATTTACTCTGTATATATACTGTAATTGGCTGCTGCCTGAAAACATTGCAAAAAAATTCATGTAAGTTTCCTGAGCAATATGCTAAAAATCTATTTAAAAATAGTTGTAAGTTGGCTGCTAGGTATATACTGCTGCTTGCTTTGCTTAAGATTGTGGAAAGTGGGAAGCTAATATGCATTCATTTCAGAAGTAGGGACCTGCTTGAATATCCAGTACTTCCTGTAAGCAAGACACAAGTTTGGACTTTGAAGACAACAACGCAACTGGAGAAACCTACAGGTAGGACTGCAGTTCTGTGTTTTCCATCAAACAAGAAATATAAGACACAAAAAGTGTAGCTGAGTTTAATAACTGCAACCTCAGTAATGCAAAGTTTTCCTAAACGAAGTAGGGTTCCCGTACAATAACTTGGAACAGCAGAACAACCTGAGATGTCCCATTCTGTAGATCTCATTGTTTATCAGTAACAAGAAATGTTGTTGTTAGATTCAGTAGTTTTATTGCCATAATGTATTTAATTTACATAAGTTCGTTTGATTTGATTTGAATGCGGTTCTCGACCGACAAGGTTATCATAAGGAATATTTAAGATTATTACTTGTCAAAGAAAGGATAATGGTTGTAACCTAGTGGACAGGTTAGTGAGTAATAAAGAATGTACTTTATTGAGGTCTGGTTGACGTTCAACAGAACAGACTTCCCTTGTGTTACCGAATGTTTTGGGTCATTAATTTACTGAAGTGATGGAGAGCTTCTCGAATATAGTGCGGGTTTGTTTAAAACAATGGACACAGTGTGATATTGTGAGCTCGCCTGTTTGAATGTTCGACGAATGAATGGCTTCTTTGAAAAGTCCAATGATAGACTGTTCCAGCGCTAAGCTGTCAGACTTTGCAGACGTCGCTGGCAAAGAAACATTCATTCACAATAAACTGTTTGTACATAAGAAGTGCAGCCCACAGAGACTATGGCTATATGGAGGGGGATGACCTACCAAGAAAATGAAGCTTGTGGTGAGGTTATCTCAGCCAATAGAATTCATTCCCGCTGGTTGCTTATATTTTTTTTGTGTTTGTTATATGTTCGGCCAATCGGGAGAAAGAAGGGGAACGAGCTCCGCCCAAGGCGAGTCAACGAGGGAGGTACAATGGACAGAGATGGACACTCGATGTAAGACCGTCGGACGGACTTGGTTTTCGGCGCGGCAAGACGGAGCCATCATCTCTGGCGCAGTGCTGAGGGCCTCCTGGGACACCGACAATTGAGCTGTTTGACATGAGAGACACCAGACGCTCGGCTCAGCTGACGAGACTACCTGGGGCCTGCCGAAAACACGCCCGCACAACGAGCTCCAAGAATTAAAGAACTTATGAACTGTAAATTTCACTACCTGAGAGGGAACAACCATTTGCCCATTCAAGTAATTGTTTCATCGAATAAAATTTACTTTCAATGTATAAAATCAATAAAAGCACTATGTTTCTTTTTTAATATATTATGTTTCACTTGTATTAATGTGAAGGACCACTTCGGAAGAGAACCCCACCTAAAGTCACTTATTTTGTGATGATTAATAAAATGTTTGGAAAGTAGTAAATCCCGAGGCGTACAGTCGGGGACACTACATAATTGGCGCTCAGCTCGTGACTTTCGATGGTCAAAATTCACATTTTAACCCTCAAATTGAATTCAAAAATTTATTGGAGCATGTTTTGTTCAGTTAAATTCTTCTCACTTCATGAGATATTTAATGAAGGCTTGAACATACTTGTCAGTTACTTTCAGATGGCGAAGCAGGTGAACTTCTGTCTTGGCGGAGTGAATGATTTGTATTTCTTGTATTTGTTGTTTGTTTTCCTTGTGTATAGCTTGTAGAATATACAGTGTGTATTTTCTTTCCAGCTTCAGCTAAATGCAGTCCGGTGTTCAGATTTGTCAATTGTTTCGTTTGTTTTATCACATTTTGTTGTGTCTTGATGTATTGTGTTTTCTGATGGTATATTGGTTTCATTGAAATTTGTTGTGGTATGTTCGTTCCAATGCGGCGTTGTTTTATTTGTTTGTCTTGCTTTATTGTGATTTGACGAGGGGTTATATTGTCAATTCTTATGGTATGCCGGATGGATTACAATTGTTTATTTGTGAGCCGTGTTTTGTGTTCCTGTGTTAAATCTCATTGCTTATTGGGGAAAATTCCATATTATTTTGAAGTCCATTTTTTATATTAATGCGATTAAGGAGTAGAATCATCAATATGAATGCCGAGGAAAATTCTGTGTTCCCAGGCACAAGTACTGGAGTGTAGCCGGTTAATCAGTCTGAAACACAGGAAGTTGTAGCTTCGTTATTACCTACCGATAACGTAAATTCACGGGAGAAAACGGTTAATGAATCACAACATGTAAATTTAGGCATAATCATGGATTTCTTGCAAGGTATAAAATCACAAGTTGATGATTTTCGAACAGAAGTGAAGTCACAAATTGAAAGGGTAGATTCGCGTTTGGAAGGACGCGGTGTGACGTGATCGATCGGAAATTAAATGAAATGACTTCTCAAATGAAAATTGTCAGAGGAGAATTTGCTGAGTTGAAAGCAGATTTGAAGTCGAAAGTTCGGTCAATAGTGAGGGAAGAAGTTTCAAGTTTCACTAAGGAAATAAACAATCTTGAGAATACAGACTCAATTTGTGCAGGCATCGGAGAGGAAAACTTTCGGGAAGCGGAGAATTACGACGCTCAGTCACTAGAAACAGGCATTGAATGTGAATGTCAACAGACAGACACTTGCATTCTTGTCACGAGCGAATCGTTTGCCAAAGTCAGTGCAATTATCCCAACTGTGTATAGCAGTCAGAAGGTTGTGATGAAATCGAGCAAAATAGTTCATCAGGATCCTATTAGAGTTGAATCAGTATCAAAGAAAGTGTTTTTCCAAGCAAGTAAAGTACCGGGATTTGGCAGTGAAAGAGAAGACTGGCAGTATGTAAGTTTCTTTGAAAATGAGATGATACCTGCCGTATCGTTGGTTTCGTTTACGAGCCGAACAGGCAAACAAAATTCTTCGAAACATAATGAATCATCTTGTGTAAGCGTGAATGGAAAAATCTCTAAAGGCGAGTTTTTGCGTATTCAAGTTATTGAAAGAGAGGCACAGATAGAATTTCTATATATATATTTGCTAATCACAAAGTGATTTAAAGAGATTGAGATTGCAAAAATGTAGGAAAATCAGTAAGAGGTCCGAAAATTTTTCTATTTGGCACAGTGTGTCCGGATGTGGAAAGACTTCTGGCAGAAGAGTTTCAGAATGTGAGAAATGGTCACATCCCTTTCTTCGAATGAGAGTGTAATCTTATTGCAGCCCACTTTTTTGAGTACCGGTACCACAAAAGGCTTGAAATTACGTTGGGTTGACAAGCCCAAAGTTAGGCTCTTGGAATCACCAGCATTGAGCTGGTATACTGATTTCATTTTGGTCAATACCAGTTGATCTCAAAATCTTTATCATCTTTTCATGTCTCACTACTATCAAAACTCTCACTTGCCATGTTGCTTAATAAGGCAAGGATATTAATGTTGTATGGTTGGCATATATGATCATAAGGGTATAATAAGGGTACTTATCAGAGCCATTTCAACTTGATTTAATTTAATTGCGATGGAGAACATGTTCTAGTGACAATTTTCTTACATACCTATTTTCTACCCTTTCTTGTACCTGCCTACTTTTGCCCTATCATGTCTCTTGGTAACTTATTGCCATCCCTGATCTACATACCTACAAAAGAAAATCTTCCCACACTCTTGTGCCTGATATCAAGTGTCAGCATATGGTCATGGTCATGTTTTCCCTTCCATGTACTACTCCTAATTCTTACCCCAATATCTTTTCACACCTTTCCACGAAAATACACGTATATTCTCATGAATCTCTTCATCTTCCTCCTGTCTTCCAGTGAATCTAATTCTAGCTCCATTATCATATCGGTTGTGTTCTACAGTAATTTGCAGAGACAAATTAAGCAGCCCTTCTTTGTAGCGCCTCCAAATCCTGTATGTGATATTCAAAATGTGGGCTTCATAAAACACCACCACATGCAAGTATGACCAATGTTTTGTTATGTTTCCCTCATTTCCTTTATACAACCCCTCATTACTCTCTCCAAGTAAAGGGTTTTGAATCCTCTTCCTACTTCCTGTCCAATGTGTCCTGCCCAGTTGAGTTGGTTATAAAATGTTATGCCAAGGTATTTACATTTAAAGTCTTCAACACACAGTTCTCTCCCGACCTTATAAACATAATCAACCTTTAGTTTGTTTATATATCTACCAAATGAGCTGACTATTCTTTGCATTTATCTTCCTCCCTTGTTGACCCACTCAGCCAGCTAGATATCCTGTAGAGATCATCCTGCAGCTGTTCATAGTTTCCTATCATTTTGATCCTATTATAAAGCATTATGTTGTCTGCTAACAATCTAACTTCTGATAGTAGACCATCAACACAATAATTAATTAGAATAAGGAATAGCAATGGTCCTGATACACTACCCTGTGGCATTCCCAATTTCACTTCTATTTATTAATTCGGAGTTCCTACTCTGACATTATGCTTTCTACCTTCCAAAAATCCTTCTACCCATAAAATCACTTTTTCATTATTCCAATAGTTTTTACCTAATATGATTCACTCTACAAAAAGCCTTTGAAAGATTTAGTAATACACTATCCATTTAGCCTTCCTTGTCCATTTCATCTGAAATATCTTGTATATAGTCTACTAACCAAGATTCGCATGAAAATCCTTACCTAAAGACATGTTGTCAACTCCTAAAAAAAATAATAATAATAATAAAAAAACCACTTACGTTCTGCACATTGATTTCTGATGTGGCTCCATATCAGTCTTTCGATATGTCAAACTAATTGTTCTATAATTTTCTACCCCATTTGGCACCCCTCCTTTATGTACCAGTACTACTATCACACTTTTCAAGTCCCCTGGTAAGCAGCAATTATACAGACACAATTAAATAACGTTTCAAGATAAGGTAAAATGAAACATCCTAGCATCTTTAAGACATCTGTAATAATATTATCTATACCAACCCCTTAATGTTTTTCAACTTTTAGTTCCTCATGATATCCTCAGCATGAATTTCTAAATGTGCATATAAGCTCATTCTCTGAGTTGCATGCTCCCATTCCTGAATCATTGTCCCTAATCATCTCACTAAACCAGTTACTTCAAATCTCAGCATTTTTTCAAATCCTCACTAACTTCTTCTCCATCATTATATATAACTGGCTCAACAATCTGCCTTCAGCTTGTAAAGAGACCATTTGTTGGCTACCGTTAAGAAAAACGTGAGTTGCCAAAAAAAGGGAGGGGGGAATTATTATTAATTCTGAAATAATTCCTGAAAAATGAAAAATACATATATAATAATGATGTTATAAGGGGATCTAATAGGTTACTAACTAGAACCATGAATTTCAGACACAAAATAAAACCTCATTTATTGAGTCTTATGGCCTTACAAGGTCGGGTAGTAATTAACGTTACGTTAAACACAATTAGATCAGCAAAAACAAGCAATACCCGACGTTTACAATTCGCCGGAGTAAGCAAACAAAACTGAATGAAATATCTCAAACAAGTAATAAAAAACAGCAAAGTTAACATTGAAATAACATGGCAACACAGGCCATCAAATTGAAGCTAACATTTTACTGTACAAAGGAAAATCCCAGGGGGCGCCGTATAAAGTGAATGAAAAGCATCAAAATTGAATTAACAAACAGCAAGATGCTTAAGAAAAAATTGAATTCGAATATAAATTCAGCTAGCTCAGAATTTAAGTGGCGGGAGCAGAGTCTTAACCCAGGCGTCGCTTAAGGGCACATAAGTCTGTTAAAATCCACTGGATAGTGACCGTCGTTTCTGGTACATTACCATAGAATCATCGCCGTGATGGTGAGCGACAAACACAATGCCACTGCAGCAATGGAAGCTAAATAAGCGGCTACGACCGCGTTATTAGCATAACTTCCAAATAATGGCAAGCATGCCACTCGACATCTCGCTTTTCCAAAGCAAGAAATGATCAACCACAATGATCATCAGAGAGCGTGCCGGGCTGACACGTCTATTCACCAGCTCGTCTTGGACCCAAGTCACGTCCGTTCATCAGCTCGTCTTGGATCATCAGCTCGTCTTGGACAGAAGTGATGTCTCAAAATGGCTCCTTCTTCTTCCTCGGCTAGTTGCTCGCCACATGTAAAAGAACTCCATGGAATTAGTATTGTAGCCCCCAATAAATGTTCAGGATTGGCTAGCTACACATTTCCGTCGTCACGTGTTTAATATCACGCGTCACATTCGCTGACTCCTTCGCGCGTTTCCTACTTGGCCTTCGGGGGTAGTAGCAGGGTGGGGTAGTTCGTTGACCGAATTCCAACGGGACTCAAGCCGGGCTGGCCCGGCGTCACCTTGTCGCCTCGCCTGCTCCATTGTTCCTTTCTCAACGGCCGAAATGGCAGTCCCTAGCCTTCGATATTCAACCGTGCTGAGCCATGCGTTTACAGAAAAATTAATTTATAATAAACTATACCTTTGGCCGCCCTGGTTTAAACGTACATTTAACCTATTCAGACAACCCTCATTATCTACAATTTATTTACACGTTGCAAGATTAAATAATTAATAAACTTGAATATAATAAAAAAAAAAGAAAAAGAGAATTATGAATATAATTAATAATAATTTAATTATATTCGTTGTGGGTGACGCTGTCACACCACAATATACCTGCTACCCAATCAAAATAAAATTATGCCAATAATTTTATTTGAACTATTGTAACCCTACAGTTGCATCAAAATCATTGCCTACACTATAGTTTCATGGTTCCAGCTCACTCGAACTATCGCATACATGTGACCTTTTTAAATATGTAAATACGACACGTGACTCTGGTTAACATAAATAATGAAATGTCTTATTCTAATATGCAAAATAAAACAACATACAACATTGACAGGTACATAGATGTAAATGAATGACAAATAGATCTGTTCAATCAATAAACAACAAAAAAAATAAAGATGACGTAAGCACAACATATTATCATTAAAACTAGACAACTCAATTAATTATTTACACCAGACTATGCAAATCTAGCACATGTGTTGAAGTTAGATTTATCAACAACAAAATAAATAATGCACCGAATGTCCGTTATCAAAGGTTGACATAAGCATGTCGAAACCACGTAACATGAAAAACGAATGGAAAAGAAAAAAAAAATCTCTCCGCGAATTTACATAATTTAGTCTCTCCGCGAATTTACATAACTATCCATACAATTTAAAAGAAAGACAGTTCTCGCAAAATGAACGACATTATGCTTTCCAAATTTTCTACACTCGTAGCAAAAACATCATAGCGGTGAAACTAAGCAATCAGCTGTTTCCACTTTGTCCGCTCTGTTGTTGCCAGTAGGCGCTGTCCCGTTAAGCTTGCGGCTTCAGGCTACCTGCTTCTCGGTTAACCCCTGATTGCAATCTTTCCAGGAAAACTGGCGGCCGGCACAGCTGCTATTCCAAACAGCTGAGCGTCCTTTACCTGTTCTCGCTGCATTAGCGCTAAGCCTGTTAGGCAATTATGTGTCTCAAGACCGACACTCTTACTAAATTGCACCAGACACATGTTCTTACGCTATTACTTAAACTAAATGTACATTGATCCTTAGGCTATATTTACAAACATCCGTCCAGAAACTTGTAGTCTATTCTGCGTGAAACGGGCGCAAATTCCGGGCATTATGCGGGCCGATCTCCGTTCTGCCGTCGGTCAGCATGTAGCAGTTTGGGGAGATAATCCGCGCTACTGAGAACGGTCCCGAATACAGCAGAAAGAATTTGGAAATTAATTTTCGCTGTGCGTCAGACGGGGTCATAGTCCTAAGTAGCACCTGCTGCCCGACGCTAAACGTTTGCGTCCGCAATCCGTCGTGCTTGCGTTGCCGCTTCGTAGCTTTCTCTACCAAGAATTCATGTGCTTTCTTGATGTCATCCTCGGGATTCTTCTCGGGTTGATCCTTTAATTTTACATTGATACGAATCAGACGTAGTCTCATCCCGCACGAAATGATCGCGAGTTTCTCATTAGCATCGGCATAGCTTTGGCTTTCACTGTGGTGCTGTCGTCAAGTTTCTCGTCAGTATCGGCATAGCTTTGGCTTCCGTGCTGGCGTCAAGTTTTCCTTTTTCCCGCATTTTGTCGGTTGGGTTCTGTGGTATGAGATTTTGCTCGTCAGCTGATGCGCATATAGCTCTTCCTCCGTTATTCAAATTGCCTTCGCGTTCCGTGGTGTCTTGCATTGGTTTGGAACTATTTATTCCAAGGCTCTGCTCACAGGCCTCATGTTTCCAATGCAACACCTCCGGAACCAAATTTGTCACCGTCTTATTTCCCCAATCCAGAATGACTTGACGTTTTGCTAAGAGGTCGCATCCAACGATCACATCTTGCGTCAAACCGGGTACTATAAGTAGTGGCAACATTAACTCGCTATTCGCGACTTTTCACGGGGATTAGCGCTTGCGTGCTAACGATCTTTTCTCTCTTCCTACTTGCAGGAACCACCGTAACTTGCGTTGTGGGAATTACTTTTAGCCGCGGATTCTTATCTTTCAAGCGTAGCAGAAATTTCTTAGACATTACGGAGACAGACGATCCCGAGTCAATTAAAATATTCGCCCGTATGCCATATGCAATAATATCTACACGGGGACACTTCGCGCGTGCCATGAGGCTGTCGCCGGATACCATATCTTCTTCTTCGTCGATATTTTCCTGGTCCTTCGCCGCGCCAATATTCCAAACTGCCGAGGCAAATGCTGTCGGCGTTTGCAGCGTCCCCCGAAAAATCTCATTGTGACGGCGGGGAGTTAGACGCGTTGTTAACGCCGCCCACATTCTTCTCTGTCGCCTTTGCACATATTTCCGGTTCCGCGTTTTCAATCGAGATCGCGTTCACTGGAAATTCTTGTGGATACGCGGATCGGTTGTTTCCCGACCGCTGATGATTTTTATCATCCTTCCATTGTGCATTTCCGTTCTTCCATTTCTTCCCTCCATTACGATTGCCGGAATTTTGATTGGAAGATTTCCATTCTGTCCATCAGCATAGGAAGCTTTATTGCCGCCATGCGGTCGCTTAGACTCGCTTTGCGCTTCGCCATGGTTTCGTTCCGCGTCTTGTCTCGCCAGATTATCGGCCATTTTCCCGATTCTGTCTAGGTTACCGACGGTTTCTAGCAGTTCTGGTATCGTACGAATGACCACGGGGTTAATGAGTGACTGCACTTGCGGACCAAAGTGCGCGATCACCATCTCTATGAACTCTCCGTCCGTCATTTTGTCGTCGAATTGCCTACACTGCACCAGCAAAGTTTTCACGTAGCTTTCCATCGAATAATGCCACTTGGGAATGTACCTTCCTTGGTACAGCTTTATCCTCGCCTGGTTCTGAATCTTTTTCGACCAGAAGGTCTCAAGAAACAGGACTCTGAACTCGGCGTAAGATAAGTTAGTTTCGGACGCAATTTTCAGCCAGAGTCTGTCTGTTTCTGAAAATGATTCCTCGACTAACACAAGCTTCATGGAATCAGGCACTCCTTTGATTTCAAAATACCGCTCCATTTCGGTAAGATAAATCCTAGGATTTACGTCTTTGCGAGACCCAAAACGTGGCAACTTAAGCTCGATATTAGCTGCTGCGTACTGTGCGTAATTCGCGTGAACAATACTCCCGCTAGCGTTGGAATTACCCACTTCCTTCATCTTGGATTCCAACTGTGCCAGCTTTGAGTTAGTGTTCTGCACGAGTGTTTGCTGTGACGCTTGCAAATCCTTTTGTGCCGTTTGTACTTGTTCAACCGAACTTGCAACCTCCGACATCTTTGCATTTACAGCCTGCAAGCTTCGTTCAGTATTATCCTTAATCTCGTGGACAAATTCCGAGATCTGACCGAGACTCTGGTGGCTTTCTTGCCGCACGTGCTCGACAGATTTTTCGGTCGCGTCCAAACGCTTCGAGATTTCCGCGCTTGATTCCTGCAATGCAGTGCATGTTGCCTGAATCGTATCTGTGCGTCTCTCCAACACTGAAACATTCGCTCGCATCTCCGATTTGAATGCACTCATTTCACGGGTCATTTCCTCGCGAAAAACGGACAATTTTCCGTCCATGCCCTTCAATAAAGCACTTTGTGATTCAAATTTTTGACTTAACTCCTCCCTCAATGAGCCAGAAGTTTTACTTATCTCCTCCCTCAACGAGATAGAATTTTGACTTTGTGCATCTAATTTCTGATTTTGCGAAGCTATTTGTTTACTTAACTCCGCCAGCATGTTAAATAGCAGGCTTTGGTCTTGGGGTTGTGCGGTCGCCGGTGGCAATTCTACCGTTATTTGCGACGCACGTGTTTCAACTTCTGCCCGCATGGGTGAATTTTGAACGGTTTCATTGTCTGGGGTTGGAAAAATCCCTAACTGTTCCCCATCTAATGATGCATTTGAATGGATGCTACGCGTACTAGGAGTATCATTACACTCTTCGTTCGCCAACGGCATTTCGTGTACTTCCGGTGCTTGATCCATCGCGTTAGTTTGCTCGGAAATGTTACGAATAATTGATCGATCTGCCCTATTAATGGTGCGTGACCTCAACTTCATAGATTTGAACGTAAGATACAAACTCTCAACTCCGAACAATTACAACGATCGACAATAAACAAAATACAACCGGCACGAGTTTACTCAAAAGTACAGCATTAAACAAATTTCGCGCATAAATCCCTTCAACATGAAATAAAACCCATCCAAAATTAAACAACAAGGAAAAACAACGATGTTTCATGCGACACAAATACCTCAACACATGAGCAAAATCAGCATAAAGAAAAATCTTAACTTTTACCATGCATTAAAATTTCAAAAGCACTGACTCTATCTTTAATTTTAAACTAACCATGCTTGATGCAAGTGAACGAAAATATACTTGAACAACTGATTGAAATAAATCACACATTTAGATTTAAATCAAGCATGGCAAACAAAGCAAACAAATTTCAACATAAAACTTATTCTAAAATAATAAAATGAATCAACACAGGTCACATCCATGGATTTTTTTAGACTTGTGAAATTCTCAAAATAATTTCGACTTGCAAAAGCCCGAAACGTTGGGTGCCAATTGTAAAGAGACCATTTGTTGGCTACCGTTAAGAAAAACGTGAGTTGCCAAAAAAGGGAGGGGGGAATTAATATTAACTCTGAAATAATTCCTGAAAAATGAAAAATTACATATATAATATGCTGTAAGGGGATCCAATAGGTTACTAACTAGAACCATGAATTTCAGACACAAAATAAAACCTCATTTATTGAGTCTTATGGCCTTACAAGGTCGGGTAGTAATTAACGTTACGTTAAACACAATTAGATCAGCAAAAACAAGCAATACCCGACGTTTACAATTCGCCGGAGTAAGCAAACAAAACTGAATGAAATATCTCAAACAAGTAATAAAAACAGCAAAGTTAACATTGAAATAACATGGCAACACAGGCCATCAAATTGAAGCTAACATTTTACTGTACAAAGGAAAATCCCAGGGGGCGCCGTATAAAGTGAATGAAAAGCATCAAAATTGAATTAACAAACAGCAAGATGCTTAAAAAAAATTGAATCGAAATATAAATTCAGCTAGCTCAGAATTTAAGTGGCGGGAGCAGAGTCTTAACCCAGGCGTCGCTTAAGGGCACATAAGTCTGTTAAAATCCACTGGATAGTGACCGTCGTTTCTGGTACATTACCATAGAATCATCGCCGTGATGGTGAGCGACAAACACAATGCCACTGCAGCAATGGAAGCTAAATAAGCGGCTACGACCGCGTTATTAGCATAACTTCCAAATAATGGCAAGCATGCCACTCGACATCTCGCTTTTCCAAAGCAAGAAATGATCAACCACAATGATCATCAGAGAGCGTGCCGGGCTGACACGTCTATTCACCAGCTCGTCTTGGACCCAAGTCACGTCCGTTCATCAGCTCGTCTTGGACAGAAGTGATGTCTAAAAATGGCTCCTTCTTCTTCCTCGGCTAGTTGCTCGCCACATGTAAAAGAACTCCACGGAATTAGTATTGTAGCCCCCAATAAATGTTCAGGATTGGCTAGCTACACATTTCCGTCGTCACGTGTTTAATATCACGCGTCGCATTCGCTGACTCCTTCGCGCGTTTCCTACTTGGCCTTCGGGGGTAGTAGCAGGGTGGGGTAGTTCGTTGACCGAATTCCAACGGGACTCAAGCCGGGCTGGCCCGGCGTCACCTTGTCGCCTCGCCTGCTCCATTGTTCCTTTCTCAACGGCCGAAATGGCAGTCCCTAGCCTTCGATATTCAACCGTGCTGAGCCATGCGTTTACAGAAAAATTAATTTATAATAAACTATACCTTTGGCCGCCCTGGTTTAAACGTACATTTAACCTATTCAGACAACCCTCATTATCTACAATTTATTTACACGTTGCAAGATTAAATAATTAATAAACTTGAATATAATAAAAAAAAAAAAAGAGAATTATGAATATAATTAATAATAATTTAATTATATTCGTTGTGGGTGACGCTGTCACACCACAAGCTCAGTTTTCTAACATAGCAATAGAGATTTCTATATTCGTCAGTTCATGGTTCTCCTGCATTCATAATATTCTTCATAATCCCATCTTCAGCCACCTTCTTTGCTACTAGTTCATTGTTTAGTTGTTTTCAAGTTAAAGCTTCCTTCCCTTGTTAAAATATTTTCAAGTCTCTGTTCCCTTGTGTTATAATCTTATTTCATACCCATTTTACAATTGGTAAATTTAAATTCACACCAATGATGACCATTCTGTTTTCTTCTGAACTCTGAGCATGAATTTAGTTTTCCCCCCAAAGTGCCTAACATTTATCATTCATTCTTCCACTACAGTAAGCAGCCTTTCACGTGGGGGTATGATTGGCTGAGCGAAACCTTTAATTTCACCTAATGTGACAGAGTTGGAGGAAAGAGAGAAGAGTGATTTGTCCTTGTGCCTACCTGGCTTGGTTCGAGACCAATCAGCAGGCATATTGCAAATGAAATAATTGAGCTTTAGCTACTGAGATACTGGAGGCACTGCATAAGATCATTGATTGGTACCAATACAATTACATAAATCTTTCATACACTCTAGTTTATGGAAACGAGACTTATCTCTTAGAAATCATAACAACACATATGATAAACTACTCATTTATTACACTTGAAGGCAGATATATTATTGGTTGGCTTAATAAATGCATCATTAGTTACTAGCGGTGCACTATACTGATTGGCTAACATTTACTTATACTCCATTGGTTGATTAACTTGCAGGATGAGGCACAATGAACCCTATTTGAAGTGAGTGACTATTCAACGAATGTGCTAAGTTCCTATCTTGGAGTTTTGACATACTTTATGAAGACAAACAGGCGAGCAGTTGATCAAGTCGCTTTAAGCACCTGTAGGTGGTGATGGCGGTGCATCCATCAAACTGCTTGATGTGGCCACCTCCTAGATGTAACATGGACTGACTAGTAAAGTGTACAGCTATCTTTCAGGAAAGCTCATTAGGGATATGTTGGGGTTAAAAGGTTCTAATTGGCTCACTGAAAACTAAGTGGTGAACGGATAGGGCGACTTTTAAGGGTGGGATGTGAGAGTCTCATCCCACGATTTGAAAAACTGCACAAGTTAGCTGGCAAGTTCAATCACAGGTTGCTGCACAGTTGGGGTAACGAACCAGTGTAGCACACTTGTAAGCAAGCATGACAGTAGCAACAGTTCGTAACTAACTCAAGGTCTCAGTACTTGGTTACAACAGCTACTGCTCTCACTCGCTGGCATGGCTGCGAGATGAAAGTCAGAAGCTATGATGACTTTGAATAAAGGCTTCAAATCTATGCTCTTATCCCTTATAATAAGTGAATACACCACAAGCCAACATCCTAATTCTTTCTTTTTTACCAACCCAGATATCTGCTCGATGTAACTCATGGTCATTATCTATAAACACCAGTAAACTGTAGTAGCCTTTGTTAAACATCATGAAAACCCTTCCACTAACTGCTCCTGTCTGCGGTACACTCTGTAATCATCAGACTGAGCATGGTAGGTGAGCGATTAATGCTCTAGCCTCACATTTGGCAGGACGGCAGTTCAAATCCAGCATTCAGATTTGGGTTTTCCATGGTTTCCCCAAGTCACGCCAGGTGAATGTCGGGATGCTTCCTTCAAAGGGTCATGGATGAATTCCTTCCCGTTCCTTGTCGCCAGTCCTTTCCCACATCTAATGATCTCGACATCAATGAGGCATAAAGCCATAAGTACAGTGTAATTATCAGGATAAATTTAATTGAATAATACTTCTTTAAACCAAGATTCTACCCCCATAATTAACTGTGGTTAATGCGTCTATTAAGTTTGCAATTTCTATTACATTGTTCATTATACTTCTACAGTTCACCACTAATATTATTATTATTGCTCTGTGATACTTTCAGCTACAATCTTCTTCCTACCAGTTCTACCCTCATCAGTTAGTTTCAGCAGCTTTTCATATTTCTTTAACATTTGTGACTTTTTCCATCATGAATGCACAACCAGTATCCCTTCGATCATTTCTCTCTCCTCACCAACAGCCCCCAACTAAAAAAAAGGCACAGTCCTAACCCCAACATCACTGGCAGTAGGCTCCTTTATATCTTTTGGCAAACAACTCAGAAATTATTCGATTGTCACTTCCATTCAGGTGTAGGCCATGTCTCGTGAAACCCCAAGTACTAATGGTATCCACAGTCACAACCCCCAAGACAGAATGGCTTTCCCAAGAAGCACCTCCATTGCCAAGTTTACCCACATCATAGCTTGGTTGAACTGTGGCCCGTCTTGGTGACTTAGGACCTGCAACAGTTCAACCCTAGTATGCTGCACTACCTTGCTCTGGTCACTTTCTGAAATGAATGGTTCCATCATCCAAAACATACACTGTTGGGAATTGGAGGTATAAACTATCAAAAAACTGAATGAATCTAAAATTGTAAATTGTAGAGTTAAAAAGAGAGCAGTTATAAAAGCATAGAAAAATGGGTGTATATGGAAAATTCCTGCAGAACCTATTCACCATCACAATTAAATAAATTATTTACATAGCATGTGGCATGATGTATTCATCTGTCAATTCATTCAAATTTTAATTAATTCACAATCACATTAAGACAAATCACCTTTTCTTTACTAGTCAGCCATATAAAGTTAATAAAGAACCAGCTTTTGAACCATATCAGGTAGAGAATTTCATTCTTCAGACAGTGGGTGGAGCAGAGAAATTATATGCATTTAAACATGCACGAATAACAAACAATATTTGTTACTGCATTGAGGGGGAGAAGGGTGGAGGGAATAAAAAAAGAATTCACCAAAGGAAATATAGAATACATGTATCTACAGCAAATATGGTAATCACAAATTTTTGAAACTTGACATCTTTTTCTCCAATTAAAATACTTTTTTTGAAGTCTGTTTTAAATAAATTAAAACTTGCTGAAGTTAATAACAAATAGATTGTTACGTGAAAACTTTTTTAATTATTTCTTCGCACCTCATTGACATGAAGAAAAGGCTTGGGAGCAAGGGATAGGAAGAAGCAATTAGGCCATGCCATTTTAACAGAACCATCCCAGAATTTGCCCAAAATTTGGGGAACTGTGGAGAATCAAAATCTGGATGGCTGGATGGGAATTAGAACCCACTCTCTCCCGAATGCGAGGACAGAATATTACCGCTCACCCACCATATTTGGTCTCTTCAAATTGAATCGTATAAGGTCCAGTTTTTGATACAAAAAATATATGAAACAATATATATATATTGTTTCCATCTGACTATAGATAGGTGATGTTTCCTAATTGTTTTTATAAGGGAGTGAATGAAATTTCAGCAGTGAATTAAACCTTGCTTTTTTCAATTCTTCACTTTTGCAATGGAATTATATCAAAAGGTATCGTCCTTTACTTGAATACAGTTCTTAGAAAATTTACAGATCTTAAAACTGACCTTCACCTCTAACAAAGTTTTACTTTTTTTACTGTGAAGTACATTATACTCCATGGTTTGAATCACATTTTAAACTGTGGGTCACTCAGTTGAATTATTGGGTAGGTGAGGTAGTTATGACAGAGGCAGATATGAAAGCTCGTAAGAAACTTGCCAAGTGATTAAGCCTTACCATAGTCACCAACTTCGACAGTTTCCGACCACCAGCTGGAACACAAGCCTCTCCATCATTCCTCCTCTTCTTAACCATTCGGTCACAATTATATTGCTTACATTTTTCACATTATCATGATGCACTAATCCTTTGGTCATCGACTAAGCCTTTGTTTCAATTTCAAACTGCACTTTATTGTTGGCTCTCTCCTTGCTCATCTGCTTATTCATTTAATCTGTGTAGACCTAAGAAGGGGTGACAGTAGCTACTTGTCTCACATTCTCTCTGTAGTGGCTGGGCCTACAATTTAACATAGAATCCATATCATGGAGCTCCCTGGCATATTCATAATATCATTTAAAGTCCATAAAAATTCCTGACACCATATGGGTTTGAACCAGAGATCTCAATGTAGGCAAGGGCCCTTAACCACGAGGTCTATTATAAGCCTTACAAATATTATTTTCCAAACATCCCATTTCAAGAATTAAGAATTCCGAGTATCAAATACAGGAGTTGGAGAGATTGCAAAAAAGGGCCGATAGATTTGTTTCTGGAAATTATCGCAGAATGCAATCAGTAACAGATATGATAAAAGAGCTGAAATGGGATTCATTGGAAGACACTAGGACGGTGAAGAGGATCATGGGAGTGTAAAAGTCATATACTGGTGATGAAGCATGGATAGATATGGTTGTAGGTATGAAAAGTAGTGCATGGAAGGGAAAAGACGACCTTGACCACAAGCAGGCACTCGATTGCAGGCATAAGGGTGTGGGAAGATTCTCTTTTTTAGGTAAGGGTGTCAGGAATTGGAATAAGTTACTAAGGGAAATGATGAATAATTTGCCAAAAACGTTGGAAGAATTTAAAATTAAAATTTGTAAAGGGCAAATGTAGGAGGGTGCAGGAAAGGGGGAAGATAGATGTGTAGGGAAATTGCCACCAGAGCACGTGCTCCATTGCAATTTAATTTAATATTATTATTACTAACCAATAAATTAGGTACAATACTAGGATCTAAAAGATAGTATTTGGAACAAACTCATTTTGTACAACAAGAAAATGCAATATAATCTGTCCATTTGGCTTATGAAATTTTCTTCACTAAAATCTCTTACACACATTTAAAAAAAAATTTAATGACTATCTACTGGAACGAAAATGAAAACCATAAAAATAAATTAGACTCATGTCTTCAGTAAAGATTTAAGCATTTAAAATGTCTCAAGAATAAACTTTATTCATAAAAAAGCTTACACATATACAAAGTTCTCACACTTTTGTTTATTTTTGAAAGAAATAAAATCAATCTTGGACTTTCCCAAGAGATATTGGGAAGTATTAAATTCAATGCTTCATTACAAAATAAAACAAAACTTTATAGTAAAACTAGTTGCCCATTTCACATGCTTTTATCTACAACTGTAATGTCCAATGGTGCCAGATGCAAGCAAATTCTATTCACTGGTTGCAATAAATGAGCAGTAGCAGAATGAAGGGAAGGAAACATGATTTAGGAATTTAAATACCCCTTCTTCTGTCTTCATTTCTTATAGAGTTTGCTAAGCACAGTGCAAACACAATTCCAACAACCTGAAACAGAAGTTGATGTTTTAAAATTATTGCAAATGTTGGAAACCTTGAATAATGACCACAGTATTCTGAGTACTATGCATTTTTTTTTAAAAAAAATCATTGAGTAACAAAATCGTAACATGAATAAAAAATTAGTGATTGATTTAATCTTAAAGTAAAAGATAAAATCTCAATTTAAAGATCATTTATTTTGAAGGTTTAATCATGAAATTTTTTTTTTCTAATCCCACTCATAAGAAAAAGTGGAATTCATAATCAAAAGAAATGCATTACATATATTATATTTACACAGAAACCATATTCCAGTTCATTTCCACATGATAACATCATACAAGTACAACATGTAATGGGAATCTTATGCTGTTTGAAAACAATCTATTGCATTATCAACTTCATTTATTTTAGAGAAGTACTATAGTACTCAGTTTTAAACAGTCTTAGACTTACTTTATTGTACTCACCCCTCCCCAATAGGTGATACTTACATGACAATCATACTAACTACTCATTGGGCACTGACAATGAATATCTCCAAATAGTTATATTTAATATTACCAATTTTTAGCTTCACTTATATCCTGTAATTTTCCCTGTTATCTTCTATCTCAGAATATAATAAAATTGTTGCTTCCCAACTCCACCCAATTAACATCATAGCCATTTACTCTCTTTACAAACAAATCTCCATCTCCAAAACCTCGAATTAGACAAGGAATGCAATGATTTATAATTTCCTTGCCCATGTCATTGATTGAGTGTGGCAGGATTCTATGTGTATTGCTGTGAATACCAAATACAGTAGTAGGATGAGATGCAAATGTAGGCAGATAGATTTCTCTTAAATACAGTGCAGAATAAATTCAGTAACTGATGATAAAGTAGCAAAGTTGAGTTCCTGGATGAAAGAAGAGAGTGATGAATGTGAGCATATATTTTGGATGAGGCTTGGATGGATAATGTACAGTGAATAATGGTATGTATAAGATAAGAGGACCTTGAACATAAATTGGCACTTTCAAGGATAAGAAATTGGGGAACTTAATCCTTCTTTCTAGCCAAAATATAAATCCCACCTTCCTTGCCACCTCCCAATTTCTCATAAACTATACAACAAATCAAGCTTCTAAAAAAAAATTAATTGTCAGGTCATAGTTCCTTATTGTTTTTCCACTATCAAGCTCACCAAATCTGAGGATTACATAGTTACAATTCCTTGCATTGCTTAAAAGGTAAGAAGGAAAGTGACTGCAGCCTTAATAAAGGAAACGGCCTGTAAGTCACTTACTTATAATAATAATTGATACAATTGCGATGGAATGCATGCTCCAGTGCAATATTCCTACACACGTCTTTAGTGTTTTCGGTAAATTATTAATCATTTCTCTTTTTAATTTATTCCAATACCTTACACCCTTACCCACAAAAAGAAATCCCCACACACTTATGCCTGATATCAAGTGTCAGCTTGTGGCCATGGTCATCTTTGCCCTTTCACATACCACTTTTAATTCTGCCACCAATATCTTCTCATGCCTTATCACCAATATGTGCCTTGTACAGTCCCATGACTTTCTCCACCCTCCTATCTTCCAACGAAACCCACTCTGGCTCCATCATATCAGTTACCCATTATGTTCTGTGGTAATTTTCAAAGACAAATCTAGCACCCCATCTCTCCATCCCCTCCAACTCCTATATTTTGGATAACATTAAATATCTGGATTCAAACAGTTACTCCAAGATTTGGAGCTGAATCCTTTCAATTGCTTTTCTCAAATGCCTCACTTTGAACTAGGATTGTAATGGAAGTCACCTTTGTGGATTTGAATGTTGATGTTTTGTGGAAGCAGATGCTCTACTATTGAAGTGTAGGCCATCCTATCTATAAGACCTACAGGTACGATGTCTAAACTGAAATTAGACATAAAAAGCCATTCCAGCTCCAATTCACTAGCCTCACAGCAGAATTCATCTGTGGCTGATCGTAGCATTTCAGGACACATGACATAGTGGCCCGAGCGTCACATGCTGCTTTTGCTATTTTCTCCAGGTTGTACCTAATACTATAACTATCATCCCTGTACAGACTATTTCCCACTTCTACAGCTATCACTATATGATCCTGAGATGTGAAGACATTACATAAGAACCTATACCTCCTACCACTTGAGCAAGACCAGAAACCTATGACCTGGAAATCTGATACGTACTTCTCCTGCACTAATGGGCCCACAGCACTTCCATTACTACTACCTAGCAGCAAGACTTTCTTGTTCCATAATCTTAGCATCCTAAACTTAACCACACAACTTTTCCTAAAAGTCTGCTGCTTTTTCCCTACACCTACAGCTACAGAAGGCTCATCCCTGTCTAACCGACAACAGGGTAAACCTACGTATTTTCCAATCCAATAAAACAAAAGAATCAGAAGCCTACTTTGTTCTGGTTGACCTTTTCCCTGTTTCCAGGTCCCAACCATCTTGGTTTTCCTCCCACCACAGCCTATCCAACTCGTAAAGTTACAGTAGTTTATTTAGTGATTTATTTGAGCATTTTGGGGCCATAGTAGGCTATTTTAGAGTGCACCACAATGATTTGAGGAGCTTGAAGAGAATAGTTGCACTATCGAGGCTTAGTGGAAGAATGGTACCTTATGGAGGTGTCAGCTGGTTTCCACAATGTCCTGAAACTGTGAGGTGTTTAATAGGGGTGAACTACTCGGAGGACAGCTGTCCATCAGCAAATCTGAGTGGATGCATATGTTTCCACCCAAAGGAGAAGAAAAAGTTGTGAAACGCAAACCTTAGCTGGTGTGAAGCATCGGTTATCTCATTTGGTAACTGAAATCTGATCCACATTTATTGGGGAGTAAGTGATTTTGGCAGAGTGGTAATAGTGTCCTAAGTCTCTGAGATGCTTTTGTATTGGCTCAGAATAATTGTTTGCAGACCCACAGATTAAATTAAGTGTTTTGGTTTTGAAAGAGTGGTGACAGTTTAAAGTGTTGTGAAGGGCCAAAAAAACTCCCAAACTAAAGATTATTCAGTCAAGCTACTTTAATATATACTTTGTTTCAATGTCACTACCAGCGAAATAGGTTGGGGCAGAGGACTTTTTTTTCCAGTTAAGTGTGAGCTTGCCTAGTTCTGCAATCAGTGAACATGGTTCCGAGGATACTTACAGAGGACCTGGAATTAAAGTGAATAAATTTGAAAGGAACAATTTTGATTTGATAATGCTTCCATAACTTATAGCAAATAATTTTAAATTCCTTACTTTTGAAAATAGCAAATGACAGGAAATTTCAAAGGTGGTGTAAATTCTTTTGGAACTTTTTCTCATCAGAAATCTTCAATATTTAAATACAAAGATAAATTTTTGGGTCATTGGCTTCTTTGAAGAGAGGACATTTTGAAATAAAAAATATTAGGCTATTGTATCAAATTAAATGTTTTTAATTTTTTTTCTGTTGGTAGTTTAAAGGAACCTTTCTTATTTATGTGTTGGCAATTTGAATTGTAGGAGGCTGAAGTTCCTAAAATTTAAATTTTGGTTAACATGCAGCTGCCAATCAGTATAAAGCTAGTTGCTCCTTTGAATACACCAATGTCTACAGGCTTTTTAAAGGTGTCTTGCAGATTTGGAGGAGTGATCTATTATGACATAATAAGTATAACGGAATAGTTTTAACAAACTCCTTGCTAGCATTTATCAGTTCAGCCTCAAGGACACTAATTCTTACCTCCTATTCTAATTTTTTTTTTTTTTTAACACAATCTCTATAGAACTATGGAAGAGCCTCCTCATTTGCTCCATTTTTGACACCACTACCATTTCCCACACCCTTCACAAAAAATTCCCACCATCAATAATCTATGGCAATTGCCATACTTTCCATTCATTATTACAAGCAATTAATAAAAGCAGCTAACAAAACAAAATACAGACTGCAAGACTGAGATGGGTAAAGAATTGCTTGTTGAAGACTTGAAATGTAAATATCTAGGCATTAAATTTGATAAGCTTAATTGCACAGCATACATTGGACAGGTAGTTGAAAAAGGTTACAAAATTCTGCACTCGTTGGAGAGAGTGATGAGGGGATGTATGAGCGAAGTAAACGAGTTGGGTTACAAAACTTTGGTCATACCTTTGCTTGACTATGGTAGTGTAGTGTGGGACCCAAATTTTGAGTATCAAATACAGGAGTTTGAGACGATGCAAAAAAGGTCTGCTAGATTTGTTTCTGGAAGTTATCGCAGAATGTAATAAGTGACAGATATGATGAAAGAGCTAGAATGGGATTCATTGCAAGACAGGAGGAGGGTGGACATGGTCATGGGAGTGTACAAGGCATATATTGGTGATGAGGCATGGAAAGATATTGTTGTAAGAATTAAAATTAATGCATGGAAGGGAAAAGTTGACCATGACCACAAGCTCGCACTCAATTTCAGGCACAAGGGTGTAGGAAGATTCTCTTTCTTATGTAAGGGTGTCAGGGATTGGAATAAATTACCAAGAGAAATTTTGAATAATTTATCAAAAATGTTGAGAGAATTTAAAGTAAAAATTTATAGAGGGCAAATGTAGGAGGGTGCAAGGAAGGGGAAGATGGGTCTGTAGGGAAAATGCCACCGGAGCATGCGCTCCATTGCAATTTAATTAAATATTATTATTATTATAAAATTTATTCATCTTAGCTTTACAAAAATACTGCTAAATAACTCGCAAGTAAACTTCGGCTACAGACTCTAAAAATCAGTACAGTCAAAGCTCTTTATTCTTGGTTTCATTATTCATGGTTTCAGTATTTGCAGTTTCAGTATTTGTGGTTAAAATAATTCTGACAACTTTCTGTATTCACCGCTTGAAATTTTTATTATCCCCAAATCCATTCAGTGGATTTGGTATCCTTTACTAACATGTCGGAATCACTTGAGTATTGCTGGCACGTGCCAAGAGTCATTATCCAACCGAAACAACAAAAAAACAAATCTTATTGCCACTAAACCTAAAGTTCATTGTCAAAAGCCATCGCTGCCACTGTGTTAGATGTTACACTATGATCTTTGATAAAAGCCAATCAGCCACGATCGGCCCTCAATCTATAATTACTTCAACTAGTCAATCATTGCAATACTTCTGAGTAAATAACATGTGGCTTTGTTCGCAATTTATAATGTCTAGCAAAAGCAAAGAAAAATTAGTTCCTATGTGCAAAAAAGTTGTGTTGCCGATTTGTTGTGTCTGACCGTTTACTGTGGCCTGATCTAAATGTCTGAAATGATGGAGAATCCATGCAAATTCAAACTTTAACTGTAAACATTGCTCAAGTTATGAATGGAATAGGACTAGACGGTTCTGAACAGATAGAATCAAGTGACATTCACGACTTAGAGGAAATGTTATCCCCAATCCATTGAAGAGGCTTCAATAAGCACTGAAATCGCAACATTTAAATAAAAAATAAAAAAAGTGTAGGTCTGCAGATGTCAAATGAGCTTTGTGATTTCATCATTAAAAGTGACCCGTCTGTGGAAAGAAGTTCTTAAAAGACAAATTGTTAATATCACAGGTGAGTACAATCAGAAATGAAAGACCTTTTAAAAGTGGCAAAACAAGAAAAAATTACTAAATTCTTTTAAAAAAATTGCTTAAGCCTGACAAAATAAATTAAAACATGTTGCTTAAAATCTATTAATAATTTGATTTCTTTTTTAATCTTGGACTGCATCCCCCATAATCCCATACAAATTGCCATTACATATTTGCAGTTTCCATATTCACAGCATATTTATGGAATGTATCCCGCGAATAAGGAGCTTTTACTGTACTTAAATACACTTAACACCACCTACCAAAAAGATGACAGACAGTATAAAAGCAAGAAAAACCAAGTTTAAATGATACTTATGCTGCTAAAAACATTTGAGATTAAACCTAATGTTAGATCCTAAAGTGCTGCATCTATTCTAGACAGTAATGAGAGGCTGTACAAGTGAATTAAGAAAATTACGGTGTGTAAAATTGGTCAGGTCCTTCCTTGCAAGTGATCAAGTAGTATTGTTCTATCATTAAGAGTGTCAAATACAGGATTTCAGATGGCTACAAAGAAGGGCAGTTAGATTTTTTTGTCTATGGTGGAGGAGTCAGTTTGGACATCATTAATAAACAGGAAATCAATACATGTAAGATAAATGTTGAATCCTGGATTGATTTTGGGCAAAATTTAGAGGTATCATGTCAATCACAAAATAGGACTATGAGCATAAATCAGCCCCTTATTTCAGGCATAAACGACTGTCTTTTTGATTTGAAGTTGTTTAGCAAAGGTCTAGAAAAAAATTGTTTTGAGGGAGGTTATGAACAATATACTCCAAACTGTAACAGAATTTAAACAAAATTGGACCCAGACTCAAAGTAAAATATAGGTCAGTTGTAATTTGTACATAGGCTCAGACACAATAAATGCCAATTAAAATGGAGGCCTTCTTCACTGAGTGAACAGCCCTTGCATATTTCGATTCCAGTATTACGTGGAGATTTACACTCCTTTTCCATATTGTGTTGTCAGGCAGAGCTACCAGCTCTAAAAAGATCAACAAGTTTTAGGTTCTTTAGTTACAACTATCATGACACTGAGCTAAATCCCTTGTAAACTGTAATAATAAATTCTTTAAATCTTCACTGCCTCAATCAATCACTTTCTTTCTGTCATTTACTTCACAGAGTGTCAGATTGAAATCAGTAAATCATTGATAACTGTACCTTTAACTCTAATGATTGGCTTTTCATTAGCAATTTCTCAGATTCTAATACAATATTTCCACAGCAAGATAGACCCACATGTGGTATAGCTTGTACAAGATTCGTTCTTAGGAATTTACTAGTGTCAATATCTAGATTATTTGCGCCTTTTGGAAAGTAAAACTATTATAAAGGGACAGCAATATCCAGACTTTTCATCAGCTACTATTGCTACTAGAGAAAGACAGCACAACTGTTCACTGTTAATACACAAATATCCTCAATGTTGCTACATATGCCTTAATTTTACAAAAGTTTTTATTTTTTTATTTTAAATTTGCAATCCCACAAACTGATCCAATTGTTGAAAATGATGTAACCTAATGAGGGAAATAACTCCATTTATAATTTGTGCTAATTTGAGTTACTGTTTTTTTTTTTTTTTTTTTTTTAATAAAAATCCGTCTTCTAACAACTGGTTTTATTTTAACTTTCCTGTACCAGACGCGTTTCGCCCTTCTGGAGTGGAGCATCGTCAGTGGCTATAAATAACATAATATTTGGATCATATTTGTGTATGCGAATCTAGTACATTAATTATATACATATATTCATGCTGTAATATTGTATCATCTGTAGGTTCAATCTGTTATAATTATTCTATATATTGTTTTCATAGTATCTATGTTCAAACATAAATTCACTTCTTAATACTAAATTATCTGTATGGTTACAAAGTTATGTACATACTCTACTTACTAAAAATTGTAGTGGCTAGCACATGTCAGTCCAGAACAGCACCTTCCGCATTTTTCTGCACCGTTGTGCCTTCCTACAGTTTACCATTATCTCCTTTAATATTGTTCACTTCACTTTATTTTATTCAATTTTCTGTTAAATTGCACTTTTAACTACACCAAAATAGTGTGTCTAAAGCGATTGGTTTGTTTTGTATATACAGTTATACCAACCTATTTCTGTTGTTTATTGTTTTGTTCACTCTATGTTAAACTATATCTTTTTTATCTTTATTATCTTAACAATTATTTGTGATTTGTGAGTGACTGTGTTGGTTTACATGTGTTATGGTGTTTTCTGTTGCTTTGTATAATGTTTTGTTTGTTAAATTTGTGAATTCATTTAGGACCGTTTCTCCCTGTGTAATGGCTTTGTGAATTTGATAACTTACTTGCACTGTTAATAATTGTTTCCTGTGGTTGTTGATTTTTAGAATTTTCATGTCTGTTTGTATAGTTGTGGGTGGGTGATTGTTATCTAATAAATGCTCGGCATATGTCGAATGGTTTGTACATTTTATGGCTCTGATGTGTTCCTTGTACCTAGTGTTGAAGTTCCTAGCTGTTTGACCTATATATATTGCTTGGCACTGTTGGCAAGTCAGTTGGTATATTCCTGACTGTTGGAATTGGTCAGTTTCAGTGTTGGTATTTAGATGGTTATGTATTGTGTTATTTGTTCTAAGTGCTATTTGAATACCTTGCTTTTTGAATATATTGCTTATCCTGTGTGTATGTTTGTTGATGTATGACATTGTGTACCATTGTTTATTAGATTGGTTCTGGATACTGGTGTGTACTGTGTTGAGTGATATGTGTGCTTTGTTCATGATTTTATTATTTAGTTGTTTAATTAATTTTTCTGTGTAACCATTATTCTTAGCAATTTGTACGATTGTTCTATATTCTGTGGTATATTCATTTTTAGTTAGTGGTATGTTGTTTAATCTGTGTAGCATATGTCTGAGTGCTGCTTGTTTATGGTGTTGAGGATGGTTGGATGTATTGTGTATTATGGTATCAGTGTATGTGGGTTTTCTGTAAATGCTGAATGTATGTAAATGATCTATCTTGTTAACTGTTATGTCAAGGAAGTTCAGTTTATTATTTTTCTCCATCTCTATGGTAAATTTAATATTTTTATGAATGTTATTTATTTCATTGTGGAACTGAGAGATATTTTGTTG
The DNA here is from genome assembly GCA_031002005.1 of Vandiemenella viatica. Lineage (NCBI taxonomy): Eukaryota > Metazoa > Arthropoda > Insecta > Orthoptera > Morabidae > Vandiemenella > Vandiemenella viatica. Next base: position 46,703,770 of record JARYHS010013631.1, read on the forward strand.
TGATCCATCTCTGAGACAAAGAATGTCATCTACATACCTATACCAATAAATTATATTATATTTTGTGTGTCTGAAAATGTGGTGTTCTATCTGATCCATAAAAATGTCTGCTAGGATACCTGATACTGGGGATCCCATGGGTAGTCCTTCATTTTGAATGTAGTATTTATTATTAAATTGGAAGTAGTTTTGTGATGTGATGAGCTTTAGTATTTCTACTATTTCTTTGATGTGAGTGTTAGGAACTTTGTTGTGTGTTGAAAGATTATTCTGTATGATATCAATTGTTTCACTGATTGGGATGACCGAGAACATATTTACTACATCGAATGATATTAGCTTTGCGGTGTGGTGTATCTGTATTGTGTCTATATTGTGTATTAACTGTGTAGTGTTCTTGATTGTTCTGCCATTATGGTATGTATAATTTTGAGTTAGGAAATCATGTGTGAACCTGCTTAGTTGGTATGTTGGTGCATTCCTGAAGTTAATTACTGGTCTCATAGGTGAATCATTTTTGTGTATTTTCGGTTGACCTCTGAGATTGGGGAACTTGGGATTTTTGGAGGGGAAATACTGTTTTTGCCAGTCTTTTCAAAATGTGTGTTATGGTTTTTAAACATTTCTTCATGTTATTGAATCTGTTTGTGGGGTCTGATTTTAATGTTGATATTGGATTATTTTAATAAATTGTTCTGTCTTGTCAATGTATTCTGTTTTTTTGAAGTAGAACTATGGATTTGCCTTTGTCAGCTTTTGTGACTATTACATCATTCTCCTGTAATTTGTTTTTTAGCTTTTTAGCAATTTGTCTGTCTTTTTGCAGTGTGTGTGTGTGTGTGTGTGTATTTTGCGTTAATTTGTCATATTTCCTTTGCTATTAGTTCTCTAGTCCTTAAGCCAAATTATGTAAACGTGACAGTCAGGAACAGCACAAAAGCAGCGCAAAATGCGAAAACAACAGCAGAAAAACAATGGATCCGTAATGAAATAAGAGCATTGTACAGTAATAAAGCACATCAAAATAAGATATTATATAACACACACCTAGAACTAGCCACACATTTAAATAATCCTTATATTCTGAAGGACATTATAGACAGAGTATAAAATCATACTGCAAAGATTTTAGATGCAATCAGGTTAAAACATGGTCATAAAATTGATAGACTGAAATATACGTAATCAGAACACACAGCCAATAACAGTAAATAATGAAACTATAGTTAATCACAACTTCCATCCTAATGTTATAAACCAGTCCAACACACAGTTAAATGAACAGGAAACACAGTTATTACAGAAAGGATTAAAACACAACACAAACACCACAAGAAAAGAAAACTTTATAGAACACATTATTACAGAATCTGGATACATTATAACACAAGAAGAAAAATCACAGAGCACATCACTAAATATTGGCCTAACTAGAGAACTAATAGCAAAGGAAATAAGACAAATCAACACAAAATACACACACACACACACACACACACACACACTGCAAAAAGACAGACAAATTGCTAAAAAGCTAAAAAACAAATTACAGGAGAATGATGTAATAGTCACAAAAGCTGACAAAGGCAAATCCATAGTTCTACTTCAAAAAAACAGAATACATTGACAAGACAGAACAGTTTATTAAAAATAATCCAATATCAACATTAAAATCAGACCCCACAAAAAGATTCAATAACATGAAGAAATGTTTAAAAACCATAACACACATTTTGAAAAAGACTGGCAAAAACAGTATTTCCCCTCCAAAAATCCCAAGTTCCCCAATCTCAGAGGTCAACCGAAAATACACAAAAATGATTCACCTATGAGACCAGTAATTAACTTCAGGAATGCACCAACATACCAACTAAGCAGGTTCACACATGATTTCCTAACTCAAAATTATACATACCATAATGGCAGAACAATCAAGAACACTACACAGTTAATACACAATATAGACAATACAGATACACCACACCGCAAAGCTAATATCATTCGATGTAGTAAATATGTTCTCGGTCATCCCAATCAGTGAAACAATTGATATCATACAGAATAATCTTTCAACACACAACAAAGTTCCTAACACTCACATCAAAGAAATAGTAGAAATACTAAAGCTCATCACATCACAAAACTACTTCCAATTTAATAATAAATACTACATTCAAAATGAAGGACTACCCATGGGATCCCCAGTATCAGGTATCCTAGCAGACATTTTTATGGATCAGATAGAACACCACATTTTCAGACACACAAAATATAATATAATTTATTGGTATAGGTATGTAGATGACATTCTTTGTCTCAGAGATGGATCACAACAAAATATCTCTCAGTTCCACAATGAAATAAATAACATTCATAAAAATATTAAATTTACCATAGAGATGGAGAAAAATAATAAACTGAACTTCCTTGACATAACAGTTAACAAGATAGATCATTTACATACATTCAGCATTTACAGAAAACCCACATACACTGATACCATAATACACAATACATCCAACCATCCTCAACACCATAAACAAGCAGCACTCAGACATATGCTACACAGATTAAACAACATACCACTAACTAAAAATGAATATACCACAGAATATAGAACAATCGTACAAATTGCTAAGAATAATGGTTACACAGAAAATTAATTAAACAACTAAATAATAAAATCATGAACAAAGCACACATATCACTCAACACAGTACACACCAGTATCCAGAACCAATCTAATAAACAATGGTACACAATGTCATACATCAACAAACATACACACAGGATAAGCAATATATTCAAAAAGCAAGGTATTCAAATAGCACTTAGAACAAATAACACAATACATAACCATCTAAATACCAACACTGAAACTGACCAATTCCAACAGTCAGGAATATACCAACTGACTTGCCAACAGTGCCAAGCAATATATATAGGTCAAACAGCTAGGAACTTCAACACTAGGTACAAGGAACACATCAGAGCCATAAAATGTACAAACCATTCGACATATGCCGAGCATTTATTAGATAACAATCACCCACCCACAACTATACAAACAGACATGAAAATTCTAAAAATCAACAACCACAGGAAACAATTATTAACAGTGCAAGTAAGTTATCAAATTCACAAAGCCATTACACAGGGAGAAACGGTCCTAAATGAATTCACAAATTTAACAAACAAAACATTATACAAAGCAACAGAAAACACCATAACACATGTAAACCAACACAGTCACTCACAAATCACAAATAATTGTTAAGATAATAAAGATAAAAAAGATATAGTTTAACATAGAGTGAACAAAACAATAAACAACAGAAATAGGTTGGTATAACTGTATATACAAAACAAACCAATCGCTTTAGACACACTATTTTGGTGTAGTTAAAAGTGCAATTTAACAGAAAATTGAATAAAATAAAGTGAAGTGAACAATATTAAAGGAGATAATGGTAAACTGTAGGAAGGCACAACGGTGCAGAAAAATGCGGAAGGTGCTGTTCTGGACTGACATGTGCTAGCCACTACAATTTTTAGTAAGTAGAGTATGTACATAACTTTGTAACCATACAGATAATTTAGTATTAAGAAGTGAATTTATGTTTGAACATAGATACTATGAAAACAATATATAGAATAATTATAACAGATTGAACCTACAGATGATACAATATTACAGCATGAATATATGTATATAATTAATGTACTAGATTCGCATACACAAATATGATCCAAATATTATGTTATTTATAGCCACTGACGATGCCCCACTCCAGAAGGGCGAAACGCGTCTGGTACAGGAAAGTTAAAATAAAACCAGTTGTTAGAAGACGGATTTTTATTAAAAAAAAAAAAAAAAAAAAAACAGTAACTCAAATTAGCACAAATTATAAATGGAGTTATTTCCCTCATTAGGTTACATCATTTTCAACAATTGGATCAGTTTGTGGGATTGCAAATTTAAAATAAAAAAATAAAAACTTTTGTAAAATTAAGGCATATGTAGCAACATTGAGGATATTTGTGTATTAACAGTGAACAGTTGTGCTGTCTTTCTCTAGTAGCAATAGTAGCTGATGAAAAGTCTGGATATTGCTGTCCCTTTATAATAGTTTTACTTTCCAAAAGGCGCAAATAATCTAGATATTGACACTAGTCCTAAGAACGAATCTTGTACAAGCTATACCACATGTGGGTGTATCTTGCTGTGGAAATATTGTATTAGAATCTGAGAAATTGCTAGATTCGCATACACAAATATGATCAAAATATTATGTTATTTATAGCCACTGACGATGCCCCACTCCAGAAGGGCGAAACGCGTCTGGTACAGGAAAGTTAAAAATAAAACCAGTTGTTAGAAGAAGGATTTTTATTAAAAATATTTATGCAACAACTGCGGAACCAGGGGCGTAGCTACTATGGGGCTAGGCGGTGCAGTGCACCGGGGCCCTCACGCTCAGGGGGCCCCAAGCATACCTCAAGGGGCCCCAAAGCGCACCTCTAGGGGCCCTCAAGCGCAGTTTAGAGGGCCCCATGAGCCTTCACGGCAAACTGCCGACCTTTTTTTTTTTAGCTCTACCGTCGTTTAAGGGGCCCCTGAGAGTACAAGAGCCCCTCACTAAGGGCCCTCGCTGTGCTCAGGGGGGCCCCAACCACTGCTCAGGGGCCCCTAAAGAATAATTCAAGGGCCCTCATCCTCAGTTCAGGGGGCCCCTACCAGCACACAAAGCAAAAAAAAGGTCGCCCGTCTGACCTGAGGGCCCAAAATAAATTTTTTGCACCGGGGCCCTTGTTGACCTAGCTACGCCACTGTGCGGAACATGGCCTACAACAAAGTTAATGTTGAGTTACTGTGTTTGTGAAACATAAGTCTGAGGCATAAATTGTATATCATCTCAACATTCACCAATTGCAAACACTGTACAGGTAGGAGATATGTTCCTTCAAAGTGACTGGTATTTCCCTACCCTATGCAGCCAAATGAGCCCACAACAAAACTGACAATTCAAAACCCTTCCTCAATTAATTTATTGTGTACCGGTACCAAAAATATCCGTTTAACACAAAGCAAGATAAAATCCAGGTTTCCTAAGCATTATGTGGTTGTAAGTTTAAATCAAAGTGTTGTGACAAACAATAAAAAAAACAGATTTTTTACAACTTTAGTATCAAAAAGTAACTAGTTACATTTCCCTTACCTCAACTGCACCCACACCAAGTGCTACTCCTCCAGCCAAATAGGTAGAGAAAGTAATAAATTCCTGTAAAGCTTGAGTACACCCTTTAGTATAGATGTAGCTTGTGAAAGTACAGGAATTACCCTCACTGCAGCAAGACGGAGGAGGAAGCTTCAGATTTATTAAGTAGTCTGTTGGACCTGATGCTCCACAGCATTTCAGCTGAAATTTTACAGGATAAAAATATTTAGATAGTTGCATGTAGTTACTATGGAAAAGGTGTAATACATTTATTATCACATTTCTTAATTCACCTATGAGACTCAGTATGTTACTTGATGAGTGTAGAATCAATACCTGATGAACATCAGAGGCTGTGTTATCAATTGGATGATAGAAAAATTGTGTTTTGCATTTCATCACAAAAGTTATATTGGAAAATAAACTACTTAACTTTTACTTCTTAAAACATAGTTTTCCTAGCTATAAAGTATGGATTTTCAAATGGAATAAAAGAAATACATTGGTTTTGTAATATCTCATGCAATGAACTTGCCTTTTCTTCAAATGGAGAAAATTGCCAAATTCTGAAAATGTTTGTGTAAACAAAGTAGTTAACATGTAGTAACATTCACCCAAAATTGTTAAAAAACCAGGGTGTAACAAGATTCTCTTTATACAACTGAAGTGTATACAAATAAGATCATTTACTTACAGTGCTTTGTAGACCGTCCAGTTCATCTTTGTTATTGTTGTAATCAGCAACCATCTGTTTGAGTGTTTCGTTCAACACTGCATCAAAGTCATCACTGTACACAAAGGCAAGCACAGCTATTGCGATTTCAACCACCAGAATGGTAAGCATAAACACAGCATACTGAAACAAAGAAGTAATAAATACTAGCATTACAAAACTCATCTTAGTAAATTGGTAACTACGCTAAAAAAAAAAAAAAAAAAAAAAAAAAAAAAAAAAAAAAAAAAAAAAAAAAAAAAAAAAAAAAAAAACAACCAAAATCACTTATGTTAGAAATTCGAAGAAAAGTTCCACAGGAGCTTTGAAGATCAGTTTCTACCAGAAACGGTTTTCTTTTTTGAAACTGACCACCATTTAAATAAGAAAAACAAACAGCCAAAAGAGAGATGGGAGCCTGTTGCAATATACAAGGCACTTGTTTAAAAAATGTTCTAGAAATACTGCAGAACCTTCATGAAGAAATGGATAAAAACTTACTAAAATTTGAATAAATCAACTGCCATTACTGGAAGGTTTTTGGTATATACTAAACAAATTCAAACAGTGACCATAATTTATTTTTCCACCCTTTTTATTGCAGTTCCATTTATAGTTTTCAAATTATTTTGATTCACATTTCATCAAAATTTCAAATTTTTTTTCTTTCCATTTTCCATATTATTGTAGATCCTGAAATTTGTAGATGTTTCAAAACACTCATTGATCACACACTCCATCTAGGTAGATCTATTATTAAAAGTAACAATAGGTCTAAAAATACTTTCACAGAACTTATTCCTCACAAGTTTGAAGCTAAGCTTGGACTTGAAATACACATGGCATTCAATAAAATTTCAATCCTTAGGTTTAAGATGCAAGTTACAACAACAGAATTTCACATTAGTATACTTTCATTGAAATTTAAAATTTGTCTAAGAACTTACACTGAAGAAAACTTTTCTAGTTTTTCTTCTGCTTTAGATATTGTTAAGAAAACTGGAGGTAGAAGATTTCCTTTATCAGTTCATAATTTCTACTTAGTCTCATTAAGTTATTCATATCAAACGATTTCTTCTATTTGTGTGTAGTTTTTTTTTAGTTTTGTAGCTATTTTTTATCTTAACACAATCATTAAATTTATATTACTGCATCTCAACTGCTAATTTTCCTCCAGGGTGTAACTTTTTCAATAAATTATACCTTTATTTAAAGATACTTTTAAAACATGTTTCACCATTCATCTTTAAATTTTATTCCTTTTTTCCTATTACTATTCTGTTTTTAACAAATGCCTGTATTGTATTTACGTTATCTATTAGTTTAGAATTTTGTTAAGAAGTATATTTACAAGCTGACAAGACATTATGGTAGTTTTTTATTATTTGTTTAAATAAGTGCCTTTTCTTTATATACTGGTACCCAAAATTCTATCATTCTAGCACATGTGCTAGCTGGCTGATTACGTCATCTTCAGACTCACTGCTAAAATCTTTAAATTCAGATACTGCCTTAACTAAATTTTCAGATTCTATAAATATTACCTAATCATTCTTTATTTAAAAAATAAAAAATAATAAAATCATAGGATCTGTCTAAATTTTGGAAACTTTTTTGTTAATTTTTTTTTAAGCTTTCGTAACTGGTAGAGCTCCGATTATGACCCAAAAACTTCAATATTAGTTTATGGTTATATAATTTGTTTGTTTGTTCTAAATGCTTTGCTTTCCACCTATTTTCAAGTCATAGGAAGCTATATCTCCGTTATAAAGTATGTTGGGAAATTGCTTCCAGAGCTTATACTCCACTACAAATTGTCAACTCTTTATTAAAAATGACAGATAATTTACTTTAAGAAATAAATAAAAGAACAAAGTGGATGAATAATTGCAGAAAACCAATGAAATTACATCATACAATTTTGGTGGTTTTCCAAGTAACACTCCCTCAGCCAGTCGTAAACATAAAACCAAGCAGAAAATTTTATGCAACTCTGATCACGTATAATAAATTGGTTCTTAACAACATTTCAAGAGAACTGGATCTTTAAAAAGTTGTTATATTTCATATTATATGTGATGTTAATCGGGGCTTGACAATGGAAGCAGTGCAAGCTTCCAAAACGTCGCCAGACGGCTCAATATTGACGCGGCTTGAAACCTGATAAGTTTTTATAACGCAATGCCGCTGCGTGAATGTACTAGTTATCTTGTTATATTTTATCTAAAAAAAAAAAAGAAATAGTAGAGGAAAATGGCGAAACCCAGACCTGTGTCCCTAAATCGAACCCAGACTTTATTTGGTTTGGATGATGCTGCATTCTGGCAGCATATATTTCAACCTGTAGACCATTGAAATAACAAATAATATATTTTATTAAAATTATAGTTAAAGTAATAAAATCAAAGACAAAACCGGTCCGATTTTGGTCCCCTTCTTCTATCTCCCCACGTCTACCATTTCGGTGTTATGAAATGCTTGGCATAAGTCTCGGCTTAGTTCTGATTTGGAATTTCAACACTAATTAAATATTTCCATGCATCTTTTATGCACAGTAGAATTCCAATTATCTGAATCAACTGGGACGAGACCCAATTCGGAAAATAAAAAATTCGGATAATTGGATTTTTTCTGAAAAAGGGCCTATTATACATAAATACTGTATGTATTCTGAAAATTGGAAAAAATATTTTTAGTGAAAAAGAGCATTTAATTAATATTTAATTAATTAAATGAAAAGGCAACACTTTTACATGTTAAGTGTACTACAAGTACTGTACATTCGTACAGTATGTACAAGGGCATAGTTTGTACCAGGGCCCTTGTTAACCTAGCTACACCACTCAGTATGTACATACTGTACTGTAAATAAAAGTAATTGCTTGCTGAACATCTCTATCTTAATTAAAAAAGCGATTCAGACATTCAGTGATTTGGATAGTCAGAGTTCGGATAGTTGGAGTTCTACTCAGGGCCGCATTTAGGCTCAGTGGGCCCCTAGGCTATACATGTGGTGCGGGCCCCCTGTCGGCAGTGGCTGGATTCTTAAATTTCGAAATTCGACCTACTAAAAATTTATGGGCGACCTTTTTTTTTTTTTTAGCTCTACTACCTGCCCAGGCGAGGGTTGTGGTGAGGGCCCCCCTTTGTGGTGCGGGCCCCTAGGCTACAGCCTATGTAGCCTATGCTTAAATGCGGCCCTGGTTCTACTGTACTAAATAACCTGGACAATAACAGTTTGGAGTCAATAATTCAGGTTTTTGATTCAGGCATGAAAATAGTTCTTGGAATAATCATGGGAGATAATGTTAAGTCGGAAAACGAAAACTGAAAAAATTGAGCCAATATTTTTAATGTAATAAACCTAGTACTTGTAGGCCTAATATCAGAACCTTCAAGAAAATTAACTGAAAGCAACTTAATACTCCAATTTGTTAATGCTGGTATATAAAACTAGTAATCGGAAGTGAAAAAACATTGACAATTAAATAGGCATTTAAATAAAAAATTGATAAATATAATTTAATATACGATAATGAATTAAACATTTGCACAACTCGTTTATTAAATACAGAAATGATTCGTTCATTGTCTTTATTGAGTTATAAATAGATGTCGAAATTATTACTTACCGTGGTGACCATGCAGTGACTCTCCCTTATTGCACCGCAACATCCATAGAAAGCAATAATAAGAACGATGCTACCGACCACGATTAATAAAATAGCGGGAGCATCAATTTTGTCGTGCAGGAAATCTCCGATGCCATTTATCTGAAGTTTCAGTACTATTCCAACTGCCAGAAGTGCTGCACCTGCAAGCTAAAATTAGAATGAGCAATTAATATGGATAATGACAAAGGATTTTTTTAAAATCGTTTTGCTAGTGTTTATTAGGCCTATTACTGGTAACAATTTAGGAAGCTGGTGCTAGAGTATCTTAGCAACTGGTTGCTCAAGAAGATTCCTACCGGAGAAAGGAAAACTGAACCTAGTAACGTCGTAGCCTACTTCAAAGAAACAAAGAAAAGCTTTGCAAAAAGTAAAGGTCAGTCTTAATACCTGTAAAAATTCAAGTCAAGACTAGGATTCGAACCTGGGACCTTTAGATCGTTATTAATGTAATAGAAAACTGGTGTAGCAACTATCTGAAACTGGTATTAGTTAAAACTTTTGTTATGACATACAACATGTTTGATCCACAAGCCAAACGTTTGTTATATTCTAACCCCTCTCCCCTCCACGTAGCCCGACGTGGTTTATGCCTCTAACTCCCCTCCCCATGTAGCATGTAGCTTTTTCCCCTATTGATTCCAGAAGACATTTTGTACCGTTTTCTCTTGTCGGACTATCGTAAATTACACACGGAGATAATTAGGCTAAATGGCGGAAATAAATATTCACATACTGTTGTGCGTTCTGTACCTTATTTTAAATATGACAAATAATATAACTGGAAAGCTACGTGGCCTGGCTCGCAACCCCTCCCCCAAGCAGACCAGCGTAGCTTTCCAGCTAATCCCTCCCCGCCACCCCCCCCCCTCATTGCTCGTTCGCATTGGGCTAGTAATTCAGTCGAGTGGCGAGTAGTTTAGCTACTAAATTACTCGCCACTGACCAAAAATCGTTCGCACTGCGGTCGAGTACAGTACACAAGTAGCGTGGTATTTTGCCAGCAGGCTGCATCGCAATCAAATGAATGAGCTGATACAGCTTATGTCAAGCGCTATTTTAGAAGAGATGGACGAACAAGTTTATGCGATAAAGAAAAAAAGCAATGGGTACAAAAATGGTTTAATGAACTAGCTGAAATTGTCTTCTGAAGGAATTAGCATTAGAAGATCCCTACGAATAGTTTGAGAATATCCAAAAGTTGTGTTAATGAAAATGCAGTCGCAAATCCAGAGTGAAGATACCTATTTAAGGAGTGCAATGCCGGCAACTACGTAATTACAGGTAGTTCTCTACTTTATTGCCACCGGATGTAGTTTATGGACACTCATCCCTCGTATCTATACACGGAAAATCGGGTATTTCCTAATTCATCACAGTGTGAAGTAATCTATGAAACATTAAAGGAATTGAATTAATGTTTCATAGAGATGCATCCAGTAAACTGAATCATTTTGCTGAAGGAGTGTAAACTGTTTCAGCACCAGCGCCTAAATTATTGGACTATTTTTTTTTTTAAATTCTGCGAGTAGATAATACTAAAACAATTTTTATTGCTTTAGGTAGTACTTCTAATAACAGTAGGAATTTCATCTTAATGTATAATCTAGATGCTATTGTAATTAAATAATTAATAAAATTGTGCACTAAGCAGATGTTTTTAATTTTCAATTTACTTCTCACCAAATCCAGGTATGTTTAATGTATTTTCCAAATCCATGCGTGTAGATTGCTTCCTTTGTTTGTTTTTATAGTTGGGGACTTAATATTCTGCAAGCATTCATGTTATACATATTTAGAAACAAATTTTAAAATTGTTTCTTCACTCCAGCGAAACGACATTCTTGATGCAGCTAATGAATTCGAATTAAACAATACGGTCAGACTTGTTTAGCCAATGAGCGAGTGGCAGTGCCGCGTGGTGGGGGGTGCTACTCGCCCGGTTTAATAGATCGACTAGACTAAACTACTAGACTAAATTTCACTGTTCACACACGTTTATGCCTCGTTCGCACTGGGCTAGTAATTTAGTCGAGTGGCGAGTAGTTTAGTAGCTAAATTACTCGCCACTCGACCAAAAATCGTTCGCACTGCGGTCGAGTACAGTACACAAGTAGCGTGGTATTTTGGCAGCAGGCTGCATCGCAATCAAATGAATGAGCTGATACAGCGCTCTTTAATAAGAGATGGATGAAGAAGTTTATGCGATAAAGAAAGAAAAAAAAGCAATGGGTACGAAAATGGGTTAATGAACTAGGAGCTGAAATTGTCTTCTGAAGGAATTAGCATTAGAAGATCCCTACGAATAGTTTGAGAATGTCCAAAATTTGTGTTAATGAAAATGCAACCGGAAATCCAGCGTGAAGATACCTATTTAAGGAGTGCAATACTGGAAACTACGTAGTTACAGGCAGTGCTCTACTTTATTGCCACCGGATGTAGTTTATGGACACTCACACCTCGTATTTATACACGGAAAATAGGGTATTTCCCAATTAATCACAGTGTGAAGGAATCTATGAAACATAAAAGGAATTGAATTAATGTTTCATAGAGATGCATCCAGTAAACTGAATCATTTTGCTGAAGGAGTGTAAACTGTTTCAGTACCTGCGCCTAAATTTTTGGACTACTTTTTTTAACTTCTGCGAGTAGATAATTCCAAAAAGATTTTTATCTCTTTAGGTAGTACTTCTAATAACAATAGGAATAACATCTTAATGTATAATCTAGATGCTATTGTAATTAAATTAAATAATTTAATAAAATTGTGCACTAAGCAGATATTTTTAATTTTCAATTTACTTCTCACCAAAGCCAGGTATGTTTATTGTATTTTCCAAATCTATGCGTGCAGATTGCTTCCTTTATTTGTTTTTATAGTTGGGGACTTAATATTCTACAAGCATTCATGTCCTACATATTTAGAAACAAATTTTGAAATTGTTTCTTCGTTCCAGCGAAACGACATTTTTGCGGCAGCTAACGAACTCTACTACAAAAACTAATAAGGTATGCAAATAATTTTCTGCGATACAGATACTTTAATAAATTATTATTTAATTTATTTTATTGATATGCGTGGCGCATTTCGAGAAATTATTCTCATTTTCGAACGCTATTTTATTAAATTTTAAAAAAAATTATTCCACTCCCTATTAATTGCAAAAACTGTTTAGTACACAATCCAAAATATCAATTTCAGGAAATACAAAGTAAAACCGAATAACATCAAACAGAAGATGACACGAGCAGTCGTCACACCAAAAATGTAATAAAATAGCGTTCGAAAATAAAAATAATTTCTCGAAACGCGTCACGCATATCAATAAAATAAATAATAATTTATTAAAGTAACTGTGTCGCAGAAAATTATTTGCATACCTTATTATTTCAAAACAGTTAGACTTTCACAAAGTCCATATATCATGGATAAAGTAAAAATCTACTAAAACTATTGGTTCAGACTTGTTTAGCCGCTGAGCGAGTGGGCAGTGGCGCATGGTTGGGGGAGTGGCTCGTGGTGGGGGGTGCTACTCGCCCGGTTTAATAGAACAAAACGGATCTACTCGACTAAATTTCATTGTTCACACACGTTTAGTTACTAAATCACTCGCCACTCGACTAAATTACTCGCCCAGTGCGAACGAGCCTTTAGTTACTAAATCACTCGCCACTCGACTAAATTACTCGCCCTGTGCGAACGAGCCTTTAGACCGAGCCACGTAGTTTAAGGCGTAATACGCCAGTGTTTTGTAGATAGTAGGATCGGGCAGTTGCGCACATCAAAGTGGTGTGTGTGTGTGTGTGTGTGTGTGTGTGTGTGTGTGTGTGTGTGTGTGTGTGTACATCCTCGTCAACAGCGTCGTATGTCCTGAGTCCATCCACACTCTTTATAAGTGATTTTGGACACAGTACTTTGGTAAACTATCTCCTACTCTGCTGAACATGTCTGGAATAACCAGTGAAGCGCTTATCAGCTAACCCTGACCCTACATTTGTCCGGAGCGGGAGGAGGGAGAAGGGGGTGTATGTTACAAAAAGTAAGATTTATAGGGCAATTATTTATGTTTGCAAATAATTTTTATGACAATAACAAAAACTTCAGCGGAAGAAACCGTATTTCTTTATCTTTATGCGATCAAATTAAACAGTGCAAGTAATTTTACACATTTTATAATGTGCGTTTCAATCGTTTTCCTTATGCAACCAAGTTTTAAACCCTTCACTTGACAACCACCCGTCTCTGAGAGACAATAACATTTCTGTATTTTCTTTGGTAACTTTATTTATTTGTAACGTACAAATTAATAACACTGTTCCTTCACGAGTACGACGTTCTGACTTCGACAGTGTCGGTAACTGAAGCAATAATCCAATTGCTTCACGATAATTGGATTTGCGACTCTGACGTAAACGTCTGAACACACAGCGAAAACGTTGAATTACGTTCATCGAATGGGGGAATAAAGAGCGAAACACGGCGACCTTGTTTACTTCCTACCAGGACCGGTTTAAGGCTACCGCAAGAACCGCAGTCGCGGGGGGCCCCAAGCTTGAGGGGGCCCCGCCACGATCCCCTTCAAAATTTGTCCTTACTTAACGAACAATTTTCCTGCTAAAATAAATAATCTACAAATTCATAATGTTAACAAGCTGCGTTCACAATAGACGTTTCCGAAGCGTGGAGTTCCCGGAGAAATCCTTCATCAGATTGTTTTGAGAAAGTCGTATCTGATGTAATTACAATAATCCTACATACGAGCTGATACGACTTTCCTCTTGTTCTCAATGAACTATCCAAATACTCCTAATTAATGATAATGATGTTAACAGTAGTAATGCTCTTAAAAGTAATAATAGTAAACCGATGTTTATACAGTATCGAATTTGTTCTAATTTTCTTTCTTTGGTCTAAGACTTCGATAGCAAAATTAAACTAGTAAATAATTTTTTTGTAGTTAAACTTTTTAAAATCCAGTTAACATGGAAATTTCTAGCATGCAAGATGATTTATGTAAACCAATATTAGTTTATTAAATTCAGAATAATTGGTAAAACATAGTTTGCTGTGATAAGTAAGTTATAGCGGTGGAGCAGTAGGTAAAACCTAGTAGTGTCCATTTTCAGTATAGCAAATTGTGCGAGTATAATAGACTACAAAAAATTTGAATAACTTGGTCATTGACTGTGGGACTTCTAAATATCACTACAGTTGCCCCCAATTGTTAGTAAAGAAACCACTGAATGTTACTAATTCTCTACTTAATTCGTCTTGTAAGGAGCATTTCTAGGCACAAATTGAGCTTTCATTTAAACATTATGATAATAAAATACAATCTCAGATTTTTAAGATGTTGCAAACTGAAAGATTCACATTCGTAATCTCGATGTTTTCACTTTACTAAACACAAAACCAACGATTTTACTTAAATAGAAATAATAAAACCGTACATGTTGCAGATTAATTAAACGCATGGAAAGAAAATAGTTTAGGCAAACAGTCTTCCCCTTTTACTGTGCCAATACAAAGCAAAATTTTCTGGCTGGTCTTCAGTAATAGCGGGATCTTTTTGAGTATGGAAATATGCTTTAAATGCGTGCGTGGGTCGCTTGAAAGTTTTTAAATTAACTATGAAAGAAGAATGTTTTGGTGTAGTTCGCATTATTGCTTCTACAAATATTTGCCTTTATGATTTTACACATTTACATGCGTTCGAAAAAATTTCCGCTCACGGTTTAGGAAGGATTCAACAGCTTCTTCAGGTGATGTAAATCGCTGTCCACGGATAATTTATTTTATTTCTTCGACGTTCGGGAACAAAAAGAAGTCAGTTAGGAAATAAATCAGGTGAATACGGAAAATGAGACATTAGTTTAACATTCTTCTCCGTCAATAGTTTGACGAACCTAGTGAGAGCTACTAGTATTGTCATGATGAAGAATGATGCTGCAATTCCAGTTGTTTTTCGCTATTGCATCCGTAACTTCTGGTGAACAAACTGTTGTATACCATTCAGCATTAGGGAGCGTGCATAAACCACGTAGCTCCATTTTGGCCTCCTGTGAACCCCCCCTCCCCCCCGTAGCCCAACGTGGCTTTGCTTTTGCCTCTACCCCCCCCCCCCCCCCGCACGTAGCTTTTTTCCCTTTTGATTCCAGAAGACATTTTGTACTATTTTCTCGTCTCAGACTATTGTAAATTACATACGGAGTTAATTAACTAAGGGAAATTAATATCCACATGCTGTTGTTCTGTTTCTCATTTTAACTGTGAAAAATGAAAGGAAAGCTACGTGGCCTGGCTCGGAATCCCCCCTTCCCCCACGTAGCCAGCGTAGCCTTCCAGCCACGTAGTTTGTGCACGGTCCCTTCACTGTTATTCGATCCTCGATGACTAAAGCAATGGTCATGAGTGTAGCCGAAGAAACAAGCGATGTTTTTATTGGAAGTGCTTCACAAACGAACCACTTTTGTTGGATTCGGCTCGTCTTGGAACACCCAGACAGTTAACTGTTACGTTATCGGTTCGTACGAATACATCCAAGTGCTAGCCACCTGTTCCGATGTTGTATACGGAGTTTGAATTTCCTCGATCGAATTTTTTTAGCTTTTCCTTATACCAATTGACACAGACAGTTTCTAAACTTCTATAAAATTATGCGGAATTCATCGGGAACAGCTAAATGTTCATGCAAAATCGAATGTACTTATTGCAGTCTCTGACATGCTTCTTTATCATAAGTCACATGCTCCTCTTCTTATTCATGTTGCGCGCAGCTTCTATGTTTTATGGAACAACCCATTTCGGTTGATCTTAAAATTCAGCACTGACGTAAGCAAAACTACCACGAAATTTTGCAAGTCATTTGTAAACAGTGTTTTTTTTTTTTTTTTCCCCAAGCCACTGCTCTTTCAAACGGTCACTGTAAACAAACTATTCATCCAGTTTCTGAGCTGCCACTGTAATGTAAGTGTCACATCTTAATAGCGCCAGCTAACAGCCGTTTCTTAAATCTTAAGAGGCAACCCTCGTATCTTGTTTAATAATTGGTATTGTTCCCCATTTACGACAAAGGTAGGTTGCTCCAAGCTCTTATCCTTCTGAGTATTCTTCTTGTGTCGAGGATAGCATCAAATATGGGGTAGTTTTTTCCGCCAATGCGATGGCTTTGTCAGTTGCTGATTGGAGGCCAAACATTCATTCCGATTTTTCGACATGACAACAGATGTACCATAGTTTCTCTCTACCCGCACGAACATGTATCTGGCTGTTCTCCCAGGAATACCCATGAAGAAAGAGTATCTTTGGAGCGGCCAACTTCAAATCGAAGCTTACTTAGCGAATTCCCTATGGGCCTTGGTTCCATGACAGCTTCTTTATCATTAGTTACAATTAGAAGCAATTAGAACCTTAATTATCTGTGCTATTCTTAAACAGAGCTGAATTTAATTAGTTACTACTCAAAAACGAAAATCTACATTATTGTTCGTAAAACTTTTCCAATGCTTTCAAAAACTCGATATAGTATTTTTTCAACGAACAGTCGTCAAGTATCTCTGTGGAATGAAAGACCGCTAATCAACTGGTAATCAGTTAAGGTTTATTTTCACATTACTTATAACTAACCAAAAGAACATTTACTGGTGAATAGTCGTGCGTGTCTACGAAGGCCATCTAGAAAATGGTATTTTGCATTATCGATTCTTCTAAGACATCAACGAATTTCAGTATCTGCCACACAGTTATTAGAAAATGCTAAAGCAAGAGTACCTATTGACAGTGCACCTATAGTTTGAATGAAAGCGAACCAAGTTAGAATTAAAAGAAACATGATGATCCAGAGAACCGTGCAAACAACCAGCAGGTCAGGTATACTTGTGAATCGAACAGGTCCACGTGATCGGTGATAGTCTCGCCTGTCGATTGTGAACAATTTTTGTAGAGTGTATGATTACCATAGTCGGAAGCTGGTAGTCGTGAAGTACGTTAAGAGTGATCGTAAATTTTCCTTAATATTATCACGACGAAATAAAAAAAGCGTATGCCTTCGAAGTTTAAATGAGGGGAATAATATAGGTAGCCAAATTCTTGCGTGTTCCTTAAACCGACAGGGTTCTCAAATTTAGGTTCTTAACTAAAAAACTGAACAAACCTTCGTACCGTATACTAAATTCACATGTTTCGACCTTCGATATATGTCACATTTAGGAACTTGTATATTATATCTAAGGCAGATTTTGAACTCCATCACTTGCTAAGTACTTCACGTAAAGCCGGTAGATATTGCAAAGGGATATTGTTACAATATCTGACGTACGCAGTGACGAGCTACTTCGAGTCAACACTATCCCCAGAATCTCTCGACTGGTGGCAACTGGGTAGGCACCCGTAGGACCTTTAGCCTATCTGGATTTGAATAGACTTCACTTTGCCAGGCTCCTGTCAAATTCTCTCTCGATCTTCCTCGGTGAACTCGTGTTCTCTTCTGACCCTGATGTTTTAGGTTTAAGAAAAGGATGTCGACTGCAATTGCAAAACATGTAGACTTTAGGGAGCCTGTCGGATTCAATGTGTCGACTGTAGGAGCAAATGCAAAGGTTCATTTTTAAAAATTATGCGAGTTTGCAGTCACAATTTAACAATATTCAGGTAACAGAAAATAACTTTAGAATGCATAGTTCCTAAATAGTATGGTCAAATGCTTCAAAAATGTAAAAAATCCTTGCATGTCAATAATTGGTGCGCTTTCTTTTGACACTTAATACCTTGCTAACAGTCCGTTTGTGGCACTGTCCAAAATGGCTAAACGTCAAGAATCTAATTTCAGATATGTTACAACAATTCAGACATTTGTTTCTCAATTAATACGTGACACAGCAAGATGGTGGTTTAGATTCCCAAGGCTTAGTGATAACTTCGCTCGAGTACAGACAGCTACGTCCAACGATACTCCAGTAACTCTGCTGTACAAGTTTGATTTATAATTTAAAAATTTACTCGTTTGTGAATTTATTACAGAACGATACTAACGACTCATCAAAAACTGACAGCTGCTTTATCGAATTTCGTTGTATGTCGATCAGCATTCGGAGTGTTTCAATATGAGATATTAATCGTTCCAGGAAGTGGATTTTTTTCTTCTCTCTGTTTATACAGCCAAATAAGAATTACAGGCGGCCAGCGTGAATCATAACGGGGAGGGGGAGGAAGGAGTTGTGTACTGCCCGATTTCAAACCGGTCTTTTTTTTTTTTTTTTTCTTATAGCTTTACGCCTCTTTGACGTCCAGATCATTAGAGGCGGGAAAGGACTTGGGACAACGAACGAGAAGGAATTCGGCCATGGCATTTTGAAGGAATCTTCGCGACATTCGCCTGCAGTGATCTGGGAAAACGATGGTAAACCTAAATCTGGATGCCTGGACGGGTTTCGAACCCGCGTCCTCCCGAATGCGAGGTTAGAGAGTTTAATTTAATTTAATTTAATTGCAATGGAGCACAGGCTCCGGTGGCAATATCCCTACACACCCATCTTCCCCCTATCCTGCACCCACCTACATTTGCCCTCTACAAATTTTATCTTTAAATTCCTTCAAAGTTTTCGGTAAATTATTCATCATACCACTCACCCACCACGCTCGGCATGGGTTTTGTTACGTGGCGTCCATAAATTACGTTATGTGAAATGGGGGGGGCGTAATCTCATCAAATCTCACCAAGGGGGAGGGGGGGTCAACTGAAATCTCACGTGAGGTTTTGGAAATTTTGTTCGACTGTAGAGTAAAGAAAAAAAAGTCTACAAATGACGCGAAAGTGGGTTTTAGGGGGGTATTTCGTCGTAAAGTGGGGGTGTAACCGGGTTTGGAAGGGTGAGACCTAAAAAAAAAGAGTCTCAAAAAGTTGCGAGGGCGATTTCTAGGGGTGGATCGTACGGACCAGATCTCACGAAGTCTCACCAAAGGTGTTGGGGGGGGGGGGGGGTCGAAAATCCGGAAAAACACCTAACGTAATTTATGGATGCCCCTTAGACCCGGCGGACTTTTCTTAGGAAAGTGTTGTTGCCATCTGTCTGTTAAACGTGTAACTTAGCGTGTTCTGTAAGATAAGTGTATTTTTTGTTTGTGGATTGTGTAGTTTATGAGGCGAAGATTGGGGACTGTACCGGCATTCGCTTAGATGAATGCGAGAAACTTCCTAAAAACCGGAGTCAGGACGGCCTGTACGCGGGGACCAGGACTCGAACCTGGTCCCGACGCAGTGGGTGGAGCCTTAACGCAGTGAGCCACACTGGCGGGTAACTGGTGTTTATTTTTCTTTTACCAGCATTTAGAGGCTAAACTGAGCCACTACATTTTCTGTACTCGAACTAATTGGAGAGAAATTTTTTTTAATTCATGTAACATTATAAATACAAGAGAAAATAATCATTTAACGTCCGAAGTTATTAAAACCAGAACTTGAAAGTATTCCAATGTAAAAAAAAACTTACTCTTCCTGCCTAACAAAACAACTACATTTAACAAACATAGGGTGAATATGTAACTGTACTGGTTACTGTAATTTCTATTACGAATATGATTTGTTCTGATTATCTTCAGTTGCATTCGGTAATGTATAGTTTCCCCCTCCCTCAGCCATCAGTAATCTAAATCACATAATCTGTAAGTGTGCAGCAAGCCTTATTTTTCTCCACTTTGTAATTCATTTTCTTGTTGTAGCAGTTCCAGATTTACGATCAAATTATCTTTACATTCTAGTTTAAACAGCTTTAATAAGTATGACCTCCGTCGTATTAAGAAAACAAGCATTTTTTTCTTTTTTTAATTATCACACACAAAGGCAAACAAACAAATGTTAGTCCCTCCTATACTCTTATTATAATAGACATCTGCTAAATGCATTGATAAATTGAAATCGTTGTAAAAACGAAATTTCTTCCGCGAGGTTTAACACTTCTACTCGGCTGTGATGGGAGACTAAATTCAGTTACAAAATTTGTTTCTTTATCCCAAACGTCTCCAGAAAAAATTCACAAGATTTAGACATGTGCTTAGACCAACGCAGTACAAACACAGCCGACAGTCTGTTGCAGTAACACTCGACTGATTGTCACGTAAAGCTGTCGCAGCTGGTTCGTGTTAATCTGACCTAACTAGCTAGGTGAAATATCGACGATGAGTGATGCACTCAGCCTTACAGAAAAACCAGACGTTTTTGTGTTCACAACATTGTAACTGCTGCACCCCCAAGCAATTGTAAGACAAATTTTGCTTTTTCTCATGTACGTCACAGAGGTGACAAATTTCTTATTAGTAGCCGAAATTTAGATTTGAACCACAATTTCAGATTTCACATTGACATTACAGTATCTGCTATGCTTTGAACACATTCCAGCTTGAAAAGGTATGACAAAATTGTTTACTCCAGTGAATTATGTATTTCTGTATTTCAAATTAAAATGTTCTCGAGCTTGCAGCAGTGTCAGTATGGAAAATTATGACGTTTAAACGGCCAATTCACGACTGCCTTCAAGTTCCTAGATACTGAAGAAAATCGCAAATAGATGCGGGTTGAAACGTCATGTTTCAGTACGACGTGGCTAGGGCTAGAAACTAAAGAGTTCTTAGGGAGCGTGCATAAACCACGTAGCTCCATTTTGGCCCCCTGTGAACCTCCCTCCCCCCCCCCCCCACGTAGCCCTACGTGGCTTTTACCTGTGCCCCCCCCCCCCCCCCCACGTAGCACGTAGCTAGCTTTTTTTCCTTTTTGGGTAGCTGTAAAATAAGAATGGAGAAAGAAGGACTTGTGGTATTCGCTTCAAATTTACCACATACGTTCCTGTGGTCATACCTTTTAAGAAAAAGTGTACAAGAAAGCAAAATCACACTTACCTTAGACATGAAGCAACATAAAAGTTACGAATTAACACTTCAGAAAAACCGCCATTGCACTACGTATTGGCACTTCAAAGATGAAGTTATTGTAAAAACTCTGGCTTTACATGATCACAATAATTGTGAAATCTCTGACGAATTTTTCTGACACAATATAAATATGTTTCAGTGCAGTGTGTAATAGAGCAGATGCAAGGATATTTCCATGTGAATTGCGATTTTATTTGCTATCAATAAAAAGCAGACATCACGCCGATAAATATATTTTTTTCTTTTGCGTTAACCGTCGATAAACAAAAGCAGCAGAACCAATTTCTTTTGGCACTATTTAGCGGTGAGCAGTACAATTCGTGGCAAATGGCCGCTGTGCGGCCATCAGTAGCTTATTGGAGGTATAATTTATGTATGAATCCGCGTATTACAATACGTTTACTTACTGAATAATAAAATTGCTTTTGAAACGCACTCGATTTAATGACAAAATGGCGTAGAAGCTTTTCATGATTCTATTAATCCGACATCGACTGATTTATTCTATTCCGTTTTTCAGAATTTCCTCGCGTGGCTGAAATTATTACAATCGTGCATACGAAAATATTTAACATTTATAAAATATGACTTCGTCAACAACCTTTCGCGTTTAGGTTGTAATGCAGCCTGGACCACAGTAATAATCATAAATACTATATGATAATTGGAAATCCGCAATATCGTGTGTTTACGTTTCACTATGGTCCAGGCTGTATTATGACTAAACGCATCTTTATAAAATATAATTTCGTCAATAGTCGTTCGAGTTTGTTGTAATGCTGCCTGGGCCATAGTAGTACCGATATACGACATGGAAATTTGGTGTTCGCAATATCGTGCCCGATGGTTGTTTCACTGTGGTCCAGGCTGCATTAAAGCCTAAACGCTAACGAATTCATGCTGTCCATGGTTCTTTTCAACCTGAAGTCAATGCACTTAGGTTGAAATGCAGCCTGGACCACATTGAGTACATGGTAAAATTTGGACGCTGCATTACAATTGTCATAACGCCATAGCAGTATATTCAAATGGTATTTATCATAGTTGCTAGTGATTCTACAGTCTTTCCTCCAAAGTGCGCATATTATCTTTGGCGCGACAATATGAACTGATATGGCGATTTTCTGTAGCGTTAATTCGTAACTTTTATGTTGCTTCACGTCTAAGGTAAGTGTGATTTCGCTTCCGTGTACACTTTTTTCTTAAAAGGTATGACCACAGGAACGTATGTGGTAAATTTGAAGCGAATACCACAAGTCCTTCTTTCTCCATTCTTATTTTACAGCTACCCCTTTTTGATTCCAGAAGACATTTTGTACTGTTTTATCTTGTCAGACTATTGTAAATTACATACGGAAATAATTGAGGGAAATAAATATTCACATGCTGTTGTGAGTTCTGTTCGTTTTAACTGTGAAAAATGTTATGAAAGGAAAACTACTTGGCCTGGCTTGGAACCCCCCCTCCCCCCACGTAGTCTTCCACCCAACCCCTCCCCCCCCCTGGACCGAGTCACGTAGTTTGTGCACGGTCCCTTATCAATAAATATAGCCGCGGGAAATTTGTTATTAGCCCTAGATTTATTTTCTTCAGAGATTTTGGGTGTAAATAAATATTTCATTTAAACTATGTTATAAATATGTACCTTCAGGACATGCAGGAGTTCTCACATTACTTTCAACGGCTCTAATGCTGCAGAATTCGTAAGACGAGGCCAATTATCTCGAGTACAGCTCAAATTCAACAGCTCTCTGCTGTCAGAGATAAAAGGAAACGAGTAAGTTGTAAAACTACCTAGTAAATACAGGTTAAAATAAGATACGGAGCACATTATCTGAATTGTCTGGCTAAAAATGATATTCCAACAAATTTTCACATAGTTCCGCAAAAAAAAATAAAAAAAAATTGGTAACGCAAGAGCGATAATTTTGTGTCAGTTTAACGTTAGCGTTAATAACGATATTGAATTCAACGTATTGATATTAGTGTAACGTTGGCACAGGTACCCCTAGAAAACAATGCGGACATTTAGCAACATTACCAACTTTCTAGTGGTAAGAATATCAAAACAAAACAGATTATGTTGTATGTACGGATTTAACGAAAAGAAAACTTCCATTGTGCTGAAAGTAATGCTCCAAGTTATGTTGAACCGATAGAAGAATGCACTGGCAATCATGAGGTCAGATAACTCTATTGCGTCACCTTGCACTACCAGCAAAACCGGTTATCTGAACCCTTCCCAGCTGCCCACATGCATTCGTCTGGTGCATGAAACAGTTTTGTTTCACCCACTACTTGAAGAGAAGTTTCACTGTCGCGTAAACCATATCAGTACCATGAATTATCACTAAGCAGAAATAATGTTTTTAGTTTTATTGATGCTTGAAGTTTTGACATTTAACATTTCCTCGGTTCTTCAGACGTTAGGCGTTCCGCCCAGAGTAAATTCTTCGACCAACGCCCATTCCACAGAACGCGAGTGAACAAACACACGAGTTGAGGTGAAATGCAGCTGTTTTAGTTTGCATTAAAAGGAAAACAATTCAAACATCGTAAGTTTACTAAAAAAAACTTACTTCCTGTTGAGTAACATACATACATTGATCCTAAAACAATCAGTGGATTTGACGGTTGGCTGCATGGCTACCGGGGAAAACCAGACAATGATGTTTGTAGGTGGTTTCCCCGTTTCATTCCAATCACATGCTTACATTCCAATTTTTTCATTGAATCGTTTAGCTAAACACACATTTACATACGGTCTTCTGAATTAAATTTAGAAATAAATAAATCAGATTAAAGCAAACCATACTCCAGTCACTATCCTACGGTATAATAAAATCTGATATTGTGTTTATCGTGATTTATATTTCGTTATAATTTACACACGATTTACGCAGTTATGTAAAAAATAGAAGCAATGATGGGCAATCTATATTTTAAAGAATCATCCCGGCATTTGCCTAAATAGATTTCGGAAAATTAGTAGAAAAATCTGGCCCCTGCAGCCTCGCTTAGTATGATCATATTTACATTTTCGTTATTTCGACTTTTTTTTACTATTAATATGATTCAGGAATTCACCGCTTATAAATGTATAAGCCATACGTGAAAAGTTCACAGTAACGGCCATAAATATTTATTTTATCAGCAATATGAGAAAAACGACATTTTACAATATTTTTCTGACACTGAATAGGAACTATACATTTGTCCCGACATTCTACAAATTTATCATTGCAGCTTAAAACTTTTTACTCATATATAAGATCTTACTTAAGAGAATCACAGCACATCTTAATTTTTAATGCGTTTCTTTGTATGCCTCTCTGTCAGCCAGTAAGCGGTTATAATGACTAAAACCGGAAATAACCATAAAGCAGCAGGTTGTTATAACCAAAGAGGTCATGATTCTTTAAATAATCTAACACTCACCACAAACAAGAAGTTGAACAGGAAGAGTATGTATTTAACCATAGAAATCGCGCAGCCCATGGTTGAAGCTTGCAGCTGTCGACACAGACGCGAGCAAACTGAGCCGAGGCACAGCGGCCTATCTTATCAGCCAGGTAGATCGGACGGCCCAATCTTCTGTAATCACAAGCGAGTCAACGTTCTGCGTAGTTACATTTTCTTTGGAAAGCTGTGCGTCATGTGTTTGCAGACAGCCTGATAAGTAATCGCCACGACGATGCCACTTTGAACTCCCTGTCATACCAGGGAGTAACGTCAACTACTTTGTCGTTTCCGGCTCGTAGAATACTTGCGACGTATGGTGACTAACGGGGCAGTTTCTACAGTGATGTGGCACCGTCCGATGGGGCCATACCACTGTAGCCATTCGGTCCGGTGGCCAAAACAAACTGGCAAACGTCCACGCAAGCGCACACAGGGAGCGATCGATCGCTTCGCTGGCGTGCCATCTAGCACCGCATTGCGAACTCTAGGCTTCGGAGGTCACTGAATGAAAAATACTGTTCTTGTCTTAAAAGCATCTCGCAAATATTATCATGCACAGCGAGTAGGGAGTAACGCTATCTTGCAAAGATTTGTGTTTATCTTCCATTGGGGTTTTAGTATAATAATGCCTGCTATTACACTAAAATAATAAAAAAGTGTCATCGGAGGCTCGAGAGAAGTGAGAACATCGTATCTCTTTCTTTTTACAAGGATGCTTCATTGGTATTTGGTATTTGTAGATAACTTTCTAAAATTTATCCGCCAGAAGCATACCCTCGTTTCTCAACTCGTGTGATACCGTCTCTGGTAATGCGTTTTATTCGCGAGTTTAATGCTTAACACACGCACACAGCGTAAAACTGACACCAAATGTAATTCGTACCTGTACGAAACTCACCTGGAGTGAACTGCACGCAATTATAACAATGTTAAACATATTTTGAAGGTTTTTTTTTTGCATCGTTCTCCAATACGTTTCTGCAACATTTGACATTATCTGGAAGTTTGTTTAGAAACTGATAATTGTTCTTAGAATATCAAAGCGACGACAGCCATTGAGATAATCACACGAGCTAGAGTCGGCAGTGCATGCGCCATTGCATGTCTATAGCCGTCTGACAAGGCGTGCATGCGCAATTGCGTGTCGCCAAAGGGTGACACAAATAATTCGCAGCGGCGAGTTAATACCGCAATCTAGTTACCGCTTTATTAGTTTTCAATAAAAAAAAAACCGGGTAAGAGCAAATCGAGCCTAGCTCCTTAGACAGACATCTTGTACGTTACAGGTCGGAATGCAGTTGCATGGCACAAAAAATGAATGCTTCATATTTCAGTTTAGTTAACGTACTCCGCCCTCCTTCATAGCAGGATCATGGTGCCGCACGCGTCGATACTGCAATTGTATGAACATTAAATTAAGAACACTTCCAATACACTGTATTATTATAGTGATCGCCCAGGGGTTTTTAGTTTCATTATATAAGGCCTGTGACAGACAACGGAACGACAGCAATAGGTTGCGCGTTCCTTTTGGATACGGAGCCTTAAAAACTGAGCAGTATTCTGTACTAAAAGAAAATAGTGGATAATTTGTACAACTTCGCCGATCTCCTTTTTATTTTAGACGCTATTAAATTCTACTCCCGAAATAATGGATCCCAGAGATTTCCACCATCACGACTTGGCCAGCAGGGTGAAGATGTGGTTGTGGACGATTCATAATCATCTGTTTGTGTACCAGTCTATGTTAAATCTCATAGCGCGATGCATATGGATTGATAACATGCGCCAATGTTAGTGGCCTTGGTCTGAATGAAAGGCTAAAAAACTAGTGAAAACTGAATGCGTTAACCCATACCAATACTTAAAATTAGGAACACATAATTTTCCGTAAAATTTCATGAATCCCAGCTTATGTTTAAAAACAGTACCCGATCATTAATTTTTTTTAATATTGATAGTTTAGATGGTTTAGAAATTATGGCGTGATTTGTAAATATGTTTGAGCATTTATATTGCTCTACGATCCTTGCGCTAGTTTTCCGATACCAAGGCAAGTCGGTAAATTTCTAAACAAATTTCAAGACGTTCAATTTAGTGAGCTTAACATTCAAAAATCAGATATAGCGTCTCCTACAGTGATAATTTCGGTTAGCATAGGTTCTTTTCGCTTCCGTAACTGCGCAATCTATTTCCGTATTTTATAGGCAGCATAGTCTATAATCTTCAGTAGTAGCGCAGTTGGAAATTAACTGAGTCTTCTTAACCCTTAGGTGGTCTGACAGGAAATTTATATCCAAATTCAATTCTCCTCAGTGAGTATCAAGTTTGAGAACACAACACTCTTGATAATGCTGATGTTTAACTTGCGGACCCTTGGTGTCTTTCGGAAAAGTCTGTGTCTCTCTTTTTTCAACCCTCATATAAAATACACTGCACTTGGCAGAATTATCGGTAATTTAGGCAAACGGTAAGTATAGAGGGAAGGCTATAGGTAACAACCACAATCACAGTTTACGCTGGAAGTTGATACAACACCCTCTGTGATTATGATACCGTGTGTGACACGCACAATATCAGAAAATTTGAATTCCATCTCGCTAAAACATAAAGTGCTGCTGTGATCATTAGGACTTAAAATAAGAGTAAGCAGAACTGATTGAATGATGAATTCCAAACCATCTCCTCATTAGTGGGAAAATATGCGCCTCATGATACGAATAGTTGACGAGCTCAAAGTGACAGTAATGTGTGAGCCACGCCGTTTGGTTTGATATAGTGTTCTAATAGCTACGCAACTCCATGTGGCAGTCATGCGCTGTCAACACTGCATCAGTCATCAAAGGATGTCCGTTTTATGCAACCTGTGCTGGTTTATTTCGGTCTTTACGATCTGTTGGGGACGGGTTAATCGCAACACAGTCCGAAATGAAGCTTTATTATGATCATTCCAAAAATACGTTTGTGTCAGTTCTTAAAGCCGAATTAAATGAATGCAAAATGTAAAGTATTTTGAGTAAGTGGAGGTGAAGTAATACCTCGAAGAGCTATTGTGATATATGTAAAAATAAGCAAGCAGCTCCGCTTATATCTGAAGCAGAATCCACATAGGATTGGCGTAAATAGTTAAATGCTTGATCAAATTTGGAGTAATATGTGATGAGAGAGGACAATAAGATTACTTCAGTTACTTATACATCTGAAGAACAAAAGACACTGTAGCTGCTTTCAGTACGACCTATAAGCGCAGAGATAAAAAAATCTATATAAATGTCGTTCTTTTGGGAGTTGACTATAGAGAAATAGCTGTGGTAGTTGAGAGCCACTGAGAAACCATGGTGGCAAAATGAGAGTAAATCGATGATTCTAAAGGATTGGACAGGGAATATTACTAATGACGTCAAATACAAATAAGGAACGCTAATACTAGAACAGAACATAGAAAATGGCTCAAAGAAATTAGTCCTGGACGTGATATTGAAAACTTTATATGATAACTGATTATTTCTTACCTATTTTTCCACGCTATTCGCTGGTTTCCCTAGATAGTCTTGTCAGCTTGCTTTTTACTCTCCTAAAATCTTTACACTGTACTCTTTTTTTTTTTTTTTTACTTCGTAATTTATTTTTGGAGAGACAAGATAAATAATTACTATTAAAATCTAGAAACTGTTTTGATTGTTTTCTAATCTGTGCTTACTGATAATTTTTCAGTAAAGTTTTTCATTCATTTCTAATATTAATTTCCGACCGGAACTTTTATTACTGCAACTAATTTTTCCTGAAAGCATATCATTCTTAGTCTGGCGTTTTTTACAGTTTTATTTT
Source organism: Vandiemenella viatica (assembly GCA_031002005.1). NCBI lineage: Eukaryota > Metazoa > Arthropoda > Insecta > Orthoptera > Morabidae > Vandiemenella > Vandiemenella viatica. Next base: position 46,732,588 of record JARYHS010013631.1, read on the forward strand.
TGTTCTTTATATCAAACTTATAGTCTGCTGTACTCACATCTGCGACTTGCGTTTGGTGTTTTGGGAAAATCTGACCAATGGTGGTAACGCTCTGGTCTTGCATTCAATAACTGTCTGGCCATTCAGGTTTGGGTGGTTCCTTTTAAAATTGTATGGCTCCTATTAATTCTCCCCCATTACTTTCCCGTCTTTAATGACGTTGACGACAAGTAATCCCAGAATCCGTCGCAAGGTTCCTTAAATCATATTATTATTACATCAAATCGGATGTGTACAGGTCCAAAGCAAATTCATGCCCAACAAAGGCTTAACGTGGTCCTAATTGACCTAAAAGAATATACATACATATACACATTAGATCAGAATTAAATTATCCCTTAATTTTATCGTCTTTTGTATTTTAAATGAATATTTATTCAAATATGATACATTAGAGGCAGAATTGACTTTATTCGAATAATCTATGGTCACAATAATATAGTATTAGTTATTTGTATTTTTAATAAGCTGCAGAGGAGTAATACACCTTAAAAAAAAAAAAAAGTTTATGTCAGATTTGTTAACCACGATTCACTCAAAAAAACTTCTGTACTTATTTGCATGTAGTATGAAACATATGTAAAGACTAGGATTTCAAGAGTAACATGAGGTAATTTGTTAACTTCATTCGACGTAGGGTGGCTGAGAAATAAAGAAAAAAACTTTCATGTTTTATTGTGCTGCTGGCGGATTTCGTTCACGTGGGCTGTTAATGTAAGAACAGTTTTCTTAGACAGAAGCTTTGGATAAGGACTGTTTCCTAAACATTTGGCCGAACCACAGAACAATATGCAAAACAGAAAGTTAACTACAGTTTCAATTTTTTTATGATTAGAGTTCAAAGTAAAAAAAAAAATCAAATACATTTTCAACTCCACGGTGCTCCTACTTTCCAGATTCTGAAGCAAATAATATGAATCGGATAGTCTAAGATAAAGAACTCATCGGGTTACATGATAATGTAAATGTTTTTCTTAATTCGCAAAAAAAAAGAGTTATTCACTTATTTTAGACCGATTGTCGTAAGCAGAATCGCGATTTTTATTACTAATTTTAATGAGTCACCACAAGATGTATTATTTACCAACTAGCTGGTGCCCACGACTTCGTTTGTGTTTGTAAGGAATTTTGATTAATAATTATCGACATGCAAAAACTATTGTGCACCATGGAAGACTCGAGGCTACGACCATACACAAACGCCATTGATCTGCACTAGCTAGTTGTGGCTGCAAAGTAAAATTGAATTGCTCGAAATATGAAAATATAAAAGATCGACCACTTTCAACCACCATATCTCCCATACTCCCACAGCAACCGACATTTGGCCAACTTTATGAACGATGGGTGACTCCATGCTACTACCACACACAATAACCAATAGCCTGCTCTAGGTAGTTATGGCTGAAATGTGAAATATAGGGACATAGACGTCTTTCATCGAATTATGAAAATGCCTTTCGTCGACCACTTTGAACCACCATATCTCCCACGCCTCCATAGCTACCGACGTGTAATTACCATAGTGCACGATGGGAGACCCGAGGCTACTACCATACACAACCATCAGCAGTTTGCGCTAGGTACTTTTGGCTGCAGAGTAAAATGTAAGGACACAAATTTTTTTCGTCGAAGTATGAAAATGCCCTTCGTCGATCACTTTCAACCATCATATCTACTACCCCCCACATCTACCGGCATACAACCACCATAGTGCATTCTAGCAGACTTGAGGCTATTGCCATACACAACCAGCAGTGGTCTGCGCTAGGTACTTTTGGCTGCAGAGTGAAATATAGGGACACTCATGTGTTTGATCAAAATATGAAAATGCCCTCCGTCTGCCAATTTCAGACACCATATCTCTCACACCACCGAAACTACCAACATGTAACCAGTATGATGTACGTTGGGAGGCTTGAGGTTATTATCACATACAAACGCCAGTGTTCTGCGCTTCGTAGTTATAGCTGCAAGCTGAAATATAGGGACACACACGCAGAGGCGGCCCTAGCAATTTTTTCAGGTGGTGCGAGATCTCATCGTGGCGCCCCAAATGAGCAATCGCTTATTTGTTATTAAGGTGTCCATATAGATATACTGAAGTTTTTACATCCTGCTTATATTATAGAAGTAAAAGTTTGTTTGCTTGGATGTTTTTACTGTTTCACGTCGAAACTACTGAACTGCTCGGGATAAATTTGAATAATGTATTATCCATCTACTTTTATCCCAAATAGCACTTCCCGTGGGATTCGAATATGAATGCTTTGTGAATTCCACTTGAGAAAATCCTCGGGCAAAAGATTTTATATATGATAGTAACTCAAACCTCAGAAAAATTAGTATAGGATAGAAGCGGTATGAGTGAGAAACAACGGTAAGAAGAAATGCTATATGTTCGAAAAGTTATTTAAGCTACTGTGGTGAACACAATGCTCATTTCACTTACACGTCAAATTCACAGTTTTTAATATTTTTTAAAAAATATATAAAATTGAAAAATATGAAAATTAAAAATTTCCACTTTTAATACCGAAAAATTAACTTTATCAAAATTTTGCCAGAACCCTCGCAGACTAATGCTTAAATAGGTTAAATTCGTGTATTTTTTCCCAGGTAAAACCATTTTCAAGAAGTATTTTTCATTGTTTTTGCCATATTCTGAAGCTAATCCTGGCTATGCACTTGGAAATTTGTGCTAATAGAGTGACCAACGAATTCTTTATTGCATCGACCATATGCTAAAACACGTTCATTGTAAACAATTCTTCTGGATCTGTTGTTATCTAATTTACGGCTCATACTCAAAAAATCTTTACATACTTCGGCATCTGACTGGGTAAATAATAGGAAATTTTCAATCTGAGAATCAACTTCTCTACTGTCTGTTATCAAAGCTGGCACTCTTTCTCAAATTCCGAGCTTGGGTGAAAGGGTATATTCTCCATCACCCCAAAACTGGTACTTACCTGTTGAAATTTGTTTTAACTGCTTCGTTATAATGTCCTCTTCACGTTTTGAACTCTCCTTTCTCGGAGAAGTCGCCACGAATTAAATTAAAAATGCCGAAATGTGAGACGCTCCGCAACCGCGAAATGTTATGCAAAAAATGAAACAAAAATTATCTGTACAGGGATCAAATCAACCTAAACAGGTTCGTTTAGTCATAGTGATCGTAGTTAGATTGAAATTCGGCCTGGACCAAGAATAAAAAGTTTACAGGAAATTCGTTCTCCGGTACCCATCTCAGAAACGTAAGATCTAAGATGGCGAGCCTGCGGATAAAAATTTTCTATCTGTTAATTTCGTGTGACGTTTTACAACGAAATGTATCTAAACAGCAAAAAAATACTACACAAAGAATTAACCATCATTTCAAAATATTGTAATTGTTTTTGAGCGCCTGAGGCATCTAATAGCTGCGCGTCATTCTCACATTTCGGTATTTTTAACTTATTCATGGCGACTTTTTAGAGAAAAGAGAGTGAAAAAACTTGAAGAGGACATAATAACGCAGCAATCAAAAAAATATTTCAACAGGTCAGTACCAGTTTAGGGGCGGTGGAAACTATCCCCTTCCACTCCCAAGCTGTTTTTCAGCAACTGTGAAGAGTTTCATAAGTCTACTTTCAGTCTGCTTAGCTTTTGTTTACAACATTTACTTGAAACAATATATTATACCAAGTCACCACTGTAATTATGAACTCAAATTGCTCCATGATATGGCTAAGTGACAATGCATCTGTTGCTGCAACTGAATAATTCGTTTCAGAAGGGCGTCACGAACTGATGAGTAGTGATAACGAACTGTAGCGATGCTAGAAACTCTATTCTTGAAACGAATTTCTCAATTTTTTTGGCGGTATCCTTCTAAGTGCTTGAATACTACTTCCAATCACTTCTTTTATCGAGAAAATAAAACAATTATTCTTCAAAGAAATCCGGACAAGGAAACAGATTTAACTGATGTTTTGACGGCACTTGCTATTACAAGATTTAATGACAGTTACATTGATTAAAAAATGCTCGAAGATGCTGGTTCAGAATTTTGCTTTGGACACACTTGTTTCCTCCTACCAAACTGGATCCATTGTCATATCTTTGGCCTCGACAATCGTTCATATCCAAATCATGGAGGAAGGAATAATATGGAGACGACGCAAGCGACCTTCACCACGCAATCAAGTGAAGCCAGGCTGAGGAGGAGTGGGGAGGCATGGCCGGAGTGGAGGGGACATGGCCGCTTCCCAACAAACACGGGGAATATGTACAAAAACCTCAAGGGGACTCTAGGATAAACGTGACGCCGCAATCTGGTGATGGATTATTATGTAACTCGATGAGACAAATAAAAAATGAAGAATAAATTTTTTTGATATCCTGCTTAGTTTTCGAGATATTCTGTCTCAAATGTTAAATGGTTTTGGTTGAAATTCTGAAGAAAAAATTATTCAAAGTGAAATTTTATGATGAATTCTTATTTAAAAAGACGAGACAAATAAAAAATAAAGAGTAATATTTTTCGATATTTCACCTAGTTCTCGAGATATACTGTATCAAAAGTGAGGTGTCTTCAGTTGAAATGCAGAACAAAAATTTCGCAAAAGTCAAATTTAATGATGGATTCTTATGTAATATGACGAAAAAAATCGATGATAAGGAATAAATGTTTTCGATATCTTTCTTAGTTTGGGGGATATACAACATCCAAATTGAGGGGATTAGGTTGGGATGCAGCCTGGACCAAGAATTAATTCTGTCAAAGCCACAATGATTACATGGTTGACATGCAGAATGGATATTTCAGTTTTATTACTACCACTTGTGGTTAGACTGAAATGTGTCCTAGACCAGAAAAAAAGAGGACCCACTCTAGGGATGAGCAACCCAGACATTTTGTAGGCTGGTACCAGAAATAAAATGTTTCCGCATAATTTATAGTTAGTATAAAGTGTATCAACAAAAAGTAAAGATTGATACTTTACTATAATGTATGGTTGGCATCATGCGGTGTTCTTTGAAGTAACTTCAAGCAAGTGTGCTCCAATCATAAATGCGATGATGAGTCACTGTATGAACAAGCATATACTTTTTTTAACAAAATAACTTATCACGCAAGAAGAGCTCTACTTCAACTTGTGTTTAAAAGGGCAGAGACTTTATTATTACCTTTAAAAATAAAAGAGTCATTTCACAATTGTTGCTATTACAGGAATGTACAAGGAACTTTATGAGACAGAATTCGATTCATTATTTTCCTTTACTTCACATTCTTAATAATGAATTAACATGTGGTTAAAGGTAAGGACCGTGTACAAACTACATGGCCCGGTCCAGGGGGGGGGGGGGTGCTGAAAGGCTACGTTGGGCTATGGAGGGGGGGAGGGATTCCAAGCCAGGCCACGTAGCTTTCCTTTCATAAAATTTGTCACAGTTAAAATGAAGAACTGAATTCACAACAGCATGTGAATATTTATTGGTTTAATTCTAGATGGCGATACAGCTATAGCACCTTTCTGCCGCACGCAGCTATCAAAGAATTATCCGAATCACTTTTATGACATTTTTCTCCTGGTCCAGGCTGTATTTCAACCTAACCTCAACTGCTATGAATAATAAAAAAAAGCTAGATCCCTGTACTGGCAGAAGGCCTAAAGTAGTTGTAGCAGTATCATGATCTAGAATTAAACCTATTTATTTCCCTCAGCTAATTATCTCCTTATGTAATTTATAATAGTCTGACAAGAGAAAACAATGCAAAATGTCTTCTGGAATTAAAAGGGGGAAATGGCTATTTAAAAAATTAATAAAACTCACAGCTTCTTACATAACAGTTAATTTCATCATCCATTGTCAGTATAATCATCAACGTGACGAAAGAAATCTTAATAGTAAATTCACTGAATCGCGATGGAAAACACGCCCCTTTAAACACTTTTCAACACTCATTAAAAAATAATGCTAGTCTATTATGTGCAAAATAGCAAGGTTTGCTGATTTTCTACACTAAACCAAGAAAAATTTGAGAACAAAGTCATCCCATTGAGAGCTATGACTAAATATTTATAGACATACTCTAAAGTTTGAGATGTCTACCGCTCACTTCAACAACGATAATTACAATTCAACTTACTTATGAAATGATATTCCAGGTTCATTCCTGTCTGTCCTATTTGTGCAACACAAGATGGCATTTTGAAACACTTATACACATTACAAAATGAAATAATCACTGCATCTACTACAATGTGAACACCTCAATTGTTGGGAAGCGCCATATGGTCGCTGCCGGTGCTGCCGCCTGCTTCACCGATTTAACGTCACTTCTCCTCCATATATTCCTTCCTCCATGATCCAAATCGAACTTTTGCAAAGTGTAAATGATAAACAGGGCAGCGAGTCCAGCTCCCAGCATGGAGGAAGGAAATATATGGAGGAGAAGTGACGTTAAATCTGTGAAGCAGGCTCTAAACTCTCGAGCATGCGCAGTGGCGGCAGCGGCGATATTGCGATCCCCAACAAATGCGATGTTCACATTGTGTTAGATGCTGTGATTATTTCATTTTGTAATGTGTATAAGTGTTTTATAATACCATCTTGTGTTGCATATGGTTGCACAAATAGGCAAGAGAGGAAAGAACCTGGAATATCATTTCATAAGTAAGTTGAATTCTAACTATCGTTGTTGAAGTGGGTGGTAAGAATTGCAAACCTCGGAACCTGTCTATAAATATTTAGTCATAGCTCTCAATGGGATGACTTTGTTCTCAAATTTTTGTTGGTGTAGTGTAAAAAATCAGCATACCTTGCTTTTTTGCACATAATAGACTAGCATTACATTTTAACGAGGGTTGAAAATGAGATTTAAAGGGTGTGTTTTACATCGCGATTCAGTGAATTTAGTATTGCGCTTTCCTTCGTCACGTTGCAGTTTATACGGGCAGTGTATGATGAAATTAAATGTGTTAAATTATGCTATGCAATCTAGGAATCTTGATGAAGCAAACGATGTTGTTACCGCAAATACAGTTTGCGATTCAAATACGCGTGTGTGGGTATGTCTACATAGTTTGATTCTGTAGCGGCAATTTAATGGAGATTGTGGTTAGGTCTAAATGCAGTCTGTACCAGAATGGTTTTCTTGTTCCATAAGGGACAAAGAATTTATCTATTACTGTTAGTAATGTCTTGAGAACCAAGTTAGTGACAAAACGTGTATCGCGATGGAAACTACTTCCACTTCCAGCTATTCCCAATTAAGCTTACGATGTGTGGTAACAAGATAACTATTTTTATTCTGGTCTAGGTCACATTTCAACCTAACCACAACTGGTAGTAAAAAAACTGAAATATCCATTATTCGTTTTGAATACATTTGCCAATATAATAAGACATTAGTCTCGTTATTAGCAATACGTCGGAGATGCTCCATCATCAAGGATCATATACCCAGGAAGTTACCATCATTAGAAGTATTTCAGATCCAAAGCTTGTTCTGAACAATACATCTTTCATTAGAGGATAGCAACCCACTGTGATTTTTCGTCTAAAGTCTGTATTTACTAATGCTTGTCTAGTTTATTGAAGTTATTTAATGGATTCAACGCTTCTATACAAATGAGCGTGGTGTGATTATGATCTGAGGAAGTTTCGTGAATTGTGAAACGCTCAGATTACTAACTCCAGTCATCGAATCCTTCTTTTCCCAAATAAAAATGACACCTTCTGTTGAATTAATAACATATATTCTATATACTTCATCCGCAGATTTAGAATAAACAAGCTATCTACTTCTATAAGTTTCTTCATTTGGTGTTACTCTTTGAAAATATGTATTCGAAAAATGAAGTCCATGATGTTTTTTTTTTGGGGGGGGGGATTTTTTCGTTGCGTGAATAATTATTTCATCTCTGCCAGCACAGTCAATAAGCGAAAATTTTGAAATATCGTCAAAATTTGTACTTTGAAAAGGCGACAGCGGTGGTAAGTCTTGTATACCCACATGTAATCTTTTTAACAGCAGACGACGTTCCAGCCATTGATAAATCTTCTCGCACATGCTGCTCTTTGTCATGAGCCTCTTCTGAATAACTTCCATTAAAAGTTTCCTTCCGCCTCGTGTTGAACTAGTTCTGGAGACGATTCAGATGACTTCTAAAAAAAATTGCCAGCAGTTTTGAAGCGTTCTCAATTTCGTCTTGGTTTTGTTTTCTTTTTAAGTATTGTGCGCCATAATTTTTTTTTTTTTTTTGGTTAGCGACATGTGTTGTCTGTAAAAGCCAGATAAGCTTTGTAAATATTTACGATTCCAACGTTAATAGTAATTACTGAGGATCTAATATGGTAGAAAGAGATAAATAGGTTGAATCTCGCCCCGTGCACATGTACCCGCATGCATGAACTTCAAGACTACAGTTGAAAAGGCAGGAAACAGGTGCGGGAGGCGCGACGCGGCACGGGAGGGTGCTAACTTTGGAACTAGTTGTGATTTCCATGATTCCAATAACTCGAACTGACTCGAGTAGCAACTCGAATTGACTCTATTCTATGATAATATACGACTATGCATTAAGCTGAGACTCTTATTCTTATAAACTCTTCTGGGTGATGTGTGTTAAAAGCTGGGTTATAATAGAATTTATTTTTCATTTTCGGCGCCCCCCATATGACGGCGCCCGGTGCGGTCGCACCGCTCGCACCGCCCTAGGGCCGCCCCTGCACACACGTCTTTGGTAGAAATAAAAATCCCTAGATCGACCACTTTCAACCACCATATCTCCCACACCCCCATTTCTATCGACATGTAACCACCATGGTGCACTATGGGAGATTCGAGGCTACTGTCACACACAAACACCTGTGGTCTGCGTTTTGTTGTTGTGGTAGGAAAGGGAAATATAGGGACACACGTGTATTTAGTCGAAATATGAAAATTTCCCACATCGACTACTTTCAACCACACCCTCACAGCTACTGGAATTCGGCCAACGTTGCGCATGATGGTAAACTCCATGCTACTTCCAAATGGGCGCCGGCAGGATTGCTTCTAGGGGGGTGCACCAGGGCTGCATTGGTGCCCCCCCCCTATCGGCCCAAAAATTTCCGGGCTGGGTGACCTTTTTTTTAGCTCTACTGCTGTCTAGACGGCGACCCGGGATGTCAGGGGGGTGCGAATGCAAACCGTCGTTGCAATTAACTTGATGGAGAACTTCATTTTCCCTTGTTTGTACCAGACCTGGCAACAACAAGAAACATGTACAACACTATTGAACTCTGGTAGCCGTTCTACCTGCCATAGAGAATTACAACATCAAATCATTTACATACCCGACGATGATGTTTTTTTATCCGAAGTTACATTGACATCCGAGCATGTCTTCTAGGTGCTTCAATTTTTTTTATCGGCAAAAAAAAAAGTATTTTTGCAAATATCATCTTAGAAGTATTCAAGCTGCTTTATAACTTTTACTTGAGTAGTAATTTAAACATTCGAAATTTATTATGAACAGGCCAGTCGACAAACTGAGTCAGTATATATTTATGTTATGGTTGATTTACATTTTACAAATTCATGAATAATTTGTACGCTGATTTTATTTCCTATATTGACCACGTTATTGGTTTGCGACCAGTGTATATTTGGTATTGTATAAGTCTGTATGTTTGTGATTTCATTAGAGCATATAAACGCAATAACTCTATTACAACCTATATTGTCAAATGATACACACAATATAGAGGATAGAGAACCGAGTGGTATACGGTAAAATTACAAATGACACCGTAAGATAGCAAGATCTACACTGTGAACACTTACCTCGACAACATAATAAATCATGGGGGAATGGTATTTATACAGAGGAATATTTAATAACAAACTAGAAAAGATGAATTAGTGTATCAAATATATATGCATGTGTATAAATTGCACTCACACATTCATCCTAATTAGGGGAAACTCACCGTGATTGTGATCAATGGTGTATAAAATCTGTCTTCACAGAATTTTGAATCTTGAGAATTTATTCGTTTATTTAATTTCATTTGATAAGTTATTATAGTTTTTTACCCTAATGTGGCCTTAATTTTTTGTGGCTGCGCATGGAAGACTATTTTCCATCTGATATTATGATCGTGAATATTTGAATGTCTATGAAAGATACCAGGCTTATTTCTAAATAAATTCATATTTCATAAAAGTAAATACAGAAAAGAAGGGCTTGTTGGATGCTCTGCTAGTAATTCCCTCACGTTACTTTTCACCTTCCAACTTTTTTTCTGTTATGAAGAGCTTGAAATCAGATGCTGCATTATTCAATAAGGAAAGTAATCGTCTTGCAAGTAGTCGTTGCTGCAGCAATTTATAAGGGATCTACTTAGGTAAAAACGTAGCCCAAGACTTTAGAAAATACAGAAATTGAGAATTACATTTGACTTAGCTTCTAAGATAGGCTTTTAGAAAATCTGCGCTATAACTACTTCCAATGTATCGTTATCACAGTTGTATTTCCAAATATTGCGTAATACATTGTTTTCATATTAAGGAAACTTATGGCTTTTGTGTTGTCATCACTTACGATTAGCAAAGCAGGTCATAGTACATTATAAGGTTTCTCTTGTCAATTTTTGGCTGTTTTCATCTGTTTTTCCACTAATTAAGATACCTGTATGAGCAATAAATTAAAATGTGTAAACAATTCTTATTTTTAATTCTAGGTGGTTTTGATATCGGAAAAAAAAATGGATGGTTCCAAGTACTGATCCTTATGGTACATCGTTTTACATATTAGTTTTCGAAATAATGACTTGGTAACTTTGTTATTTTATTAAATCGTATTTCAATTATTTGTAAGCTTTCAGAAACATCTGATGTAAGTCATTTACATGATATGCCTCTGATGTCTATAGTGTCAACTTTAATGTCTTGTGATTCGTGTTATCAGTTATCTAATTTTCAAGGTACTTCACTTAAAAATTCGAAAATTGCAGCGTACGTCAACCGACGTTTCCTAAAACCATGTTGTGGATAGAAGGTTATGTTTATTTTTATGAAGTTTTTTGTGGAAGAAAATAACTAGACCTCTCACTGTTATCCCCAGTGCTTTTAGGTTATAAACTTTAAATAATCACTTTTAATTGGAAAGACAATATCAAAATAGTACATAAATATTTTTATAAAATATTGAACCTTTCACATGTATTTCAACAAATACTGTATTTAATTTTACCACCTTTTCCCAAGTAGACATCTGATGAACGTCAATTAAAGTGTCCTCCTAATCTTATTAATTCTGCTGTCCTCTTAGCTTGTGTATGTGGTAGAGGTACAATGACTTCCGCGTAATGGTAATAAATCCGTTTTACAATTCACAGCCTTAAACTAGTAAATCTAGGAATTTGCTGTGCTAGCAATATTTACAATCATGTTTCTTTCAAATACCACATACCGTAACTCCATAATATTTAGATTTTCGTCTGAATCATAATTACAATATTAATTATTAAGAACTTTCTCAGTTTCGTTTGGGGTTCTATTTACAACACCTGGACTCTTGTATGTACATAAAACATTTATTTGTGACTAGACGACCCGTGCGAAAATTTCGCGAATAAAATGCGATGAATAGTGAGGTTGAATATAATGCCACCTAGTTCAGTCATTACTATTCATACTCCTACTTCATTTATCGATTTTGGTTAGAAATCCAGGGAGATAAATGGCTCGAAACACAAAAAACGTATTTTAGAAATATTGACATTTTTGCGCTTTATGGGTCTAATTATGAAAAATTCCTTTCTTAGAATATAATGTTACCACGGCGGAAACCTTAGTATTTAATACGATATGTCATTTATCTATATCGATTAGATATCAAGGGAAATATAAGGCTCGTGACACAAAAATACGTTGTAGAACAATTTATACTTTTTCCCTTTAATAGTTGAATTCCAAAAACTTCTTTCTTAAAATATGATGTCAGCAAAGCTGAGACATTATTACTCACAATCGTACTTGATTTATCGATTTTGGATAGATATCAAGGGAGATAAGTGGCTCGAGACACAAAAAACGCATTTTAGAAAAATTGACTTTTTTGCCTTTTATGGGTCGAATTACGAAAAATTCCTTTTTTAAAATATAATGTTACCACGGCGGAGACCTTATTCTTTAATATGATACCTCATTTATCTATATCGGCTACATATAAAGGGAGATAAATCGCTCGTGACACAAAAATTGGTTATAGAAAAATTTAAACTTTTTTCCTTTAACGGTTGAATTCCAAAAACATTCTTTCTTAAAATATGATTTCACAAAGCTGATACATTACTCCTTATATTCCTACTTCATTTATCGATTTTGGTTAGATATCCAGGGAGATAAATGGCTCGAGATACAAAAAACGCATTTTTGAAAAAATTACATTTTTGCCTTTTAAGGGTTGAATTACGAAAAATTCCTTTGTTGAAATATAATGTTACCACGGCGGAGACCTTATTCTTTAATATGATACCTTATTTATCTATATCGGATGGATATCAAGGGAGATAAATCGCTCGTGACACAAAAATCGGTTATAGAAAAATTTATACTTTTTTCCTTTAAGGGTTGAATTTCAAAAACACTCTTTCTTAAAATATGATGTCGCAAAGCTGAGACATTACTCCTTATAATCCTACCTCATTTATCGATTTTCGTTAGATATCCAGGGAGATAAATGGCTCGAGATAAAAAAAAACGCATTTTAGAAAAATCACCATTTTTGCCCTTTAAGGGTGGAAAAAGGAAAAATTCCTTTCTTAGAATATAATGTTACCATGGCGGTGACCTTATTCTTTAATATGATACCTCATTTATCTATATCGGTTAGATATTAAGGGAGATAAATCCCTCGTGACACTAAAATGCGTTATAGAAAAATTTATACTTTTTCCCTTTAAGGGTTGAATTCCAAAAACATTTTTTCTTAAAATATGATGTCACAAAGCTGAGAAATTACTCCTCATAATCCTACCTCATTTATCGATTTTGGTTAGATATCCAGGGAAATAAATGGCTCGAGATACAAAAAACGCATTTTAGAAAAAGTGACATTTTTGACCTATAAGGGTCGAATTACGAAAAATTCCTTTCTTAAAATATAATGTTACCATGGCGGAGACCTTATTCTTTAATATGATACCTCATTTATCTATATCGGTTAGATATTAAGGGAGATAAATCGCTCGTGACACAAAAACGCATTGCAAAAATATTGATACTTTTGCCCTTTAAGGATCCAATTCCGAAAATTTTTTGGCTTAATATATGACGTCACTAAAGCGGAGATCTTAATCTTTAAAACGATACTTCATAAAACGGTTTCAGATATGTATCCAGGGAGATAACTGACTCTTAACACAGAAAACAGCATTTTAGAAAAATTTACATTTTTGCCCTTTAAGGGTCGAATTCCGAAAACTTTCTTGCTTAAAATACGATTTAACCAAAGTGGAGACCATAAGCTTTAAAATGACACCTCATTCATTGATTTCGGTTAAGTATGAAGGAAGATATAGGCTTGTGACAAAAAAATACCTTATAGAAATAATATATATGATTCTATTACATAAATTTCAAAGTCAATCTTATTTGTTTCCTTCTCTGAAAAGCTTAGACAACTGCGTTTAATATCATTCCTCAAAATCATTTAAAGAACACGTCATAAATACCGAGCGTGGTGGGTGAGTGGTTAACGTTCTGACCTCGCATTCGGGAGGACGCCGTTCGAATCGCCGTCCGGGCATCCAGATTTGGTTTTTCCATGGTTTCCCTAAATCACTCCAGGCGAATGCAGGGATGCTTGCTTCAAAGAGGCCATGGTCGAATTCCTTCCCGTTCGTTGTCCCCAGTCCCATCCCGCCTCTAAAGACCTTAGCCGTCAACGAGGCATAAAAAAAGCTATAAATAGTTTTCATCCACATTTATATTTTGCAAATTATAGTTTAGTGGTTATGATTGTGTGTCTACGCCACTGCGTGGCCCATTCATTCTATAAATTCAAAACATTCAGAAAAATCTATATTTGTAAATATCTTACTAAATTTTTTGTTTCATGATTTTGTTTGCCCCGTTCTTAGTCTAGGTGTAAAGATAACTCCATGCATTTCACATAAAGGTTGACTCTTCACTTTTCGCATAAAATTTTTTCTCGAAATTTTATTAACTTATAAAACTATATATTGTATACTCATAAAATTAACTACACAATATCTTACCATTAGAATATAAAACTATAGAAAAGTCATAAACCTTAAATGTTCAATATTCACAAAACTCAACCAAAAAGGAGAAGTTATTATTAACCTAATCATATACGACATTCTTCGAACCTTGAGAGTCTAGCACATTTACTTAAAGATCAGAAACTTCGTTCATGACAGTAAATTAAACTAACGGCGGATAAAATCAACATTAGTGGAAGCAGAAAATGGATGGTCGATGACGAAATAAAATTTCAGCCTTTTGTCATTTAATGGATATTGAGTTGTTTTTAATTATTCAAAATATGGCTATGACGACCGATAAAGGGAAAAAAAAGCAGATATCTTTGAGACCATGTAAACTAAATATTTTAATTTGTTATTATTATTATTACTAATGTTTAATTGCGATGGAGCCAACGATCCGGTGGTAATCCCCCTAGTCATCTAATTACTCCTTTCCATATATTATTTTAATTTTTAGAGTGTTAATTCCCCATTTAATTTTTCGATTTTACAAATTTTAAAATCCTTAAGCTTTTTTGATATATTATTCATCATCACTTCACTTGGTATTTTGTTCCAATGCCTGACAAACTTACCAACAAAAGAAAATTTTCCCACTCCCTAATTAAATGTAAACCATAACACATGCTAATGTAAAACAAAGGAATATATAATTTGGTTGATGTTTTTCTTTTTACTGAAAAAAGTAGAAATGCTGTTTTTCAATAAGAACGAAAATTATTGTAATACAGTTCAGTTAATACCAAAATTTTATTAATCATTATTTCATGTTTAGTACCTAGTTAAAAATTATTTGATGTCACAAACATCATGAAATTATTTGATATTTCCAACTAATTACTTCATCTGGGAGTATTATGACGTAGATTACCATTCCGATTCAAGCGTCTATAGTATTAATTACTATTGCAACACATGTGTTTTTGTAAGATATTGGCTTAATGGAGTTGAATAGAGATTACAAGATGTATTCCTCTCGAAATGCTACAGCTTTTTACCTTTACGACATTTAACACTCAAGATGTTACATACATGACTTTAATTTAATTTAATTGCAATGGAGCAAACGCTCCGGAGGAAATTTCCCTACACACCCATCTTCCCCTTTTCCTGCTCCCACCTACATTTGCCCTCTACAAATCTTAAATTTAAATTCTTTCAACGTTTTCGGTAAATTATTCATCATCTCCCTTGGTAACTTATTCCAATCCCTGATACCCTTACCTAAAAAAAAAAAATCTTCCCACACCCTTATGCCTGAAATCGAGTGCCAGCTTGTGGCCATGGTCATCTTTCTGCAAATGGAAATAGCCACCTAGATGTCTCGATGCAGTGTAACATCTGTGTGGGGGACATGGAAAGAGCCTCCCAGAAGAGTGAGCTAATCTAATCTGTACACTCGGACGTCTCCTGGGCAACGGCTGATCTTTCCATCAAAAAGGCGTTGCGTTTAGAAATTATAAAAACAGTGGGTCTTTTTCAAGATCATTCTAATAATAATGTCAATCAACACTGAGGATTCATTGGTGTTGAATGCTTTTATTTTCTTTCTATATTTCTGTTTTGTTCTCTTATTATTAGTACTGTTTCTAACAATTGTAAAAGGAACGCTTCTGACTCGAAATAAATAAATACACTTATAAGTAAGAAGTTTTTTCGTTAGTTCCCCTAATCTTACGTGGAACTAATTGATTAGATTATATCTTACAGTTTTCTTGTACTGCTGAGAACGTTATTCAATAATCATCTAGAACAGTGGTTCCCAATTAGTGGTAAGCGTACCCCCAGGGGAAGGTGAGGTTTCTTCAGGGGGTACGCGCGGTAGTCTCTTGGCTAAGGTGATCACTAGAATAATTGAAAAAAAATCCACTTTTATCAGCCAAAAGAAACATTACTATCACCCAAATATATTTTAAGATAAACTGTGTTTGTGTCAATTATATTATTGTAATCCTGTGGTTGTGAGAAGCACTCTACTGGGATGAACGAATTCATTTATTTATCATTTCAGCTGTAAGGGGTACGCGTGGTTGAGCTCCTTCTTGCAGTGGTACTCGGGAAAAAATAATTGGGAACCACTGATCTAGAACCATAAAGCATTTCATTGTGAAAACAATTCATCAAACACATTCACTTATTTCTTTATTAAAAAAAAAAAGTTATGTCAGTTTTTTTAAAAAAAAATTGCCTCTAATTATAAGCAATTTCCCTAATATTTTTCTTTTGCATTTCAAGAATATTTATTTTTAATTCTACCAATGTAATTTCCCTACTCACCTTCCTTCACATAATTACAAAATTAAGTGGACTTCAGCATATGAAATCGTTAATAGTGTAATATTATTATAATCTTACATTGTTTTAATTAATACGAGTACAGGCTGAGCTGTGCGTATGATAGAACAGTTTTAAACACCCGGGATTCTGAAAAGGAACTCCGCTTGGTTTATTGTTCCACAAAGGACCCGTAACGATTTCTGGTTGTGTGACATTTTCAGAGTTACGCAGATTTTCGGAAGCATAAGGACAAGTCTCAAGTAACCGAAGCGAATTCATAGCAGCACGGACTCTAAAAATGTCTAGTATCCTGTAGAGATTCTCCGTGTTGATTTATAGTATTTACCAAGACAGAGATACGTCGTATTAGCGGCTTCCCACGAACAAGGACAGAGTATCTGTTAGAGAGAAACGTCGAAAGTTCTATGAAAAGGCTACAGGGAAGGAATCAAAAAGAATCTGAACGAAGAGGTGAGGTCTGAAAGGGAAGACCTACTGCGGCCCTTCAATAGTAATGTTGTTTAGTTTAAGGTACTAATTGTTTAAAATATTGTTCACATGTTCACCCTATCGGGAGACCGAAGAAATAAAGTGTGTTCGATTTGCCTGCTCAACTGTAAAATGCTATTTTGAACTTGTGATTTTCTTTTAAATAAACTTGTAATTTTCGGAAAGTGAACTTTATCATTTCGTAGTGATCTTGCAACCTTTTCTTTATTTGTGGTTTAACAAATATTGTGGCGACCTCAAGCATTTAGGTGAGTTATCCGGCTACATGGTCAAGTCCAAATTATTTCGTAAATTTTCTATAGAACTTTGAGTCAACCACAAACTGTTAGTTGAGGCACTAAGGCTATACTTCAGCCCCAGTATCAGCCCTTGGTCTTACAATATGTAGTATAGCCAAGGGAGTAGTGTTTGATTGCCATTTTTATTAACGTAGCTTAAATCACCCTCGCAAAGAATAAATGGCCAGGTTATTGCAATTTTAGGGTTATCTGTGTCATTATATAATTTAATGAAAGAACCATTTTCATTTCAAATGAATTTAAAATAATTTTTTATTTACCTAAGATTATCAATTTTAAATTCATAAATAAATTAAGAGGCACCCACAAAACTCTTCATTACAATATCTTGAATAAAGAAACTGTGCATGTTTATTAAAAACTGAACATTGTTGTCGTCTGTGTTTCATTGGTAGCATATCTTCCAAAAATTATAATGAAAATATCGTTTGGTCTTCGCCCGTGTCGTAGTCACCTCGGCTAACCCGATAATTGTACCTGGTAAATGAGACATAAAGTTTAATATGTATTCCGAAGCTTTAAGTGTCCTAGCGTGCTTCACATTAACAAAGCAAAGATGGACCATGGCTGAAGTCTACTACAATCATTCGATACCTAACCAAAGCGCCGTTATAAAATATTTGCATGACACAGTAGTTCCGTTACGATTTTCACTGCCTGTTTACGGTCTCTCTGTTGTATTGAAACTTAAGGAAATATGGAGTGGTGTCAGTACATAGAACAACGTATTTTTTTTTTAATGAAACGATATTCACACTCTTATTATTATTATTTTTACAACTGGATTTTTTATGTGACTTCGATTTTTTTAAAGATTTTTTGTATAACGGAATTGTCTTTCCCCTAAGAGTGATGTGGCAGTGGCATAGAAAATTAAAATAATTGGTCTACGAATAATCATTATTTAGATTTGAAAATTTTGTTGGCATTCGGCGATGAGCCTCAATTATTAACATGTTTTCAAAATAATTTATGATGAGTTTATTAAATAAATTCGTAAATTAATATAATCTTGTGGTCTCCTTTTCTAAACTGAAAGACTTAGCAGAACACTAGATCTAAATTACAAATTTTTTTACAAACAAGTTAAACGAGGATTGGGAATAACACAAATAAAAAGTTAAGGATAAACAAACTGGATTGCATTGAAATAGATATATTAATCATATTGAAGGTTAAAAACTCAGTGTGAGTAAAAATTCAAAAAATTTTAAAACTGTTTAAAGTAACAACAGAAGACAGAGTAATCGCAGATGTAGATATCGTGGTTACAGACGTGCAGATGCGGCAGAAGGCTGTGGCAACAGGCGGAGCTGTACCGCCGATGGTTTGGCAGTGGAAGAAGTAGTCGTCTTCTTCTTCCTGCGCTCGGCAGCGTACAGCACTGACACCACCAACACGAAGAACTAAAACAAGTGACCACACAACTAATTATTTTAACAGCTTGGTATTCACTCACTATTGGTTTCCACAATATTCAAGTAATTAGGAAAAATAATCTAATAAATAGGCAAGGAACAAAAAATTTCTACTTGCATAACCGCACCTGATATGATGATAAAGATAACATGTTTGTAAACACTTGCAATGAACAGTAATTACATAGGATTGTATCTGTTAAATGAAACAAGGAAATATGAATTAGATTATAAGACCGAGGTATAAAAGGTAATGGCGTATGGTATTTGTAGCCTAGACATTCCAAAATGTTGTTCAGACGCCAAGTAACAGAGTTCTGGTTTACGGCTTGTTACACTTTGTATCGCGGAATACCCTGGCATACTCATACGAGCAAAGAGAGCCAGTAAAAATCCCTGCCCCTACAGAGAGTTGAACCAGAGACCCTCAGCTTTTAGCCTTAACTATTGAGCCTTCAGACTGCGTTTTTTCGGGATTATAGCAAGCAGGCCACTCAAAAAACATTTCGGCGAACACAATTCTCATGCCTTTGTCGAAAGGCCTAATGAACTGCAATGGACAGATAATATGATTGTCGAAACGTTTATTTCCTTTTATTGAATTTTTAGGGGTTATCAATCATACAATTTCAGTAATTTGCTGTTATGAACCTAAACTCACATGAACAAAAATCGATACTTCCAGACTGGCGCAATGTCTCGTATATTGCTTCCATCCATCACTCTCTATGTGGATTCTTGGCAATATATCAACAGTGTAGCAAACAGCACTTTTATATTAAAAAATAACATTTATCATGTTTACTGTACTGAACATAATTTCAGCATTCCCAGGTACCAGGTTACAGGTTACAGTTCAATCAACAAAGAAAAATGGTTCAGAAACGTTCTCTGATGTTGACAATAGAGTAATTACGACCATATTCGAATGTTTGGAATGTGTTTTTGTTAATCATTCTCTTATGTATACGTAGACGTGATGTATAGCGTGAAAATTGTTTTTGTTGCCGGTTTAGGAGTCTCATACTGAACTTCATGCATTCGGGACAACTCAAGTTCGAATCCCCCTCCGGCAATCCAGATTTCGGTTTTCCGGGGTTTCCCGAAATCACTCCAGTTCACTGCCTGGATAGTTGCCTCAAAAGGCCATAGCCGAATTCTTTCTCTCCAGTCTTTTCCCATTCTAATGACCTTGATATCAACGAGGCATAAGGCCACAAAAGAACAATAAAAACTTCGTATACGGAATGAATAGTTCGTGGGATAACAACAGAATTGACACAAAACGTGGAATAGGGTATTTGGCTACTTCTTGAAAATGGTTATAAATTGTTTATTGGTACACGTTATTCATCGAGTGAAGAGATTTTTTGAAGAAAGTGCATTATTTTGCGTAAAATTTAAAGTTAAAATTTAAAGACTTTAAAAGCCCGCCAAAACGCTCGTTCGCTGCCTGGCGCGTTCAACGACAGTCATTTTTTCCCGAAAATCCACAAAAATATTAATTTAATTTTCTTTTATTTTTTCTGAAGGCTTCACAACTTTTTCACAAGCAAATTACAACCATTTGAAACAACCAAAGAAGATTTCAAAAAGGAAATTGGACGTTATTTGCTCATCCAAAAAGAGGTGTTTAAAAAAAATACTTGCACATTAAAAGTAAATACCGCCTAATAGACGCAGATATGTCAGGAAGGTAACCTGCAGTTGTATCGTCTCGTAAAAATTTCAACGAAAAGGACACAAAGCGTTCCTGAACTGTTGCAAGATTAGCATGAAATTTCTACAAGTGATGTCACTTTTAAAATAAATTCCATTATTCACCGCCGTGCACCTGTATATTTTGCATAATATTCTCTCTCTGGTAAGTTTAAAAATTAAAAGTTTTCATATATGGTACCAATTTGTTTCAAACGCTTGCATGACGCTTAGAAACTATTATGAATTCTTCAAATAAAAACATGGTAGTGCAAAAAAATAGCAAACAAAAACGGAAAAAATGCACGCAAAAAATATTATCCCAACCAAGGTTCGAACGTAGGACGTTCTGAATTCCATTACCACTCTTTAATCACGCAGCTATCCGGACACTACTTCTTAATTGCTTCTCTTTATGTTAATAGTAAACACTTCACAGATTCTGTTGTGAGATGAAGTGAAACGAGGTAGGTAAATGAATAAACAATTAAATTTCAGTTTTATTGAGAAAAAAATATTATTTATCTACAATCTTTAATCTGCAATTAAGCAAAATGGCCCACAACATCCAGTTGTTCCGAGCGTGGTGAGTGAGCGGTTAACGCTTTGGCCTCGCATCCAGGAGGACGCCGCACAGTGTGATATTTTCTAACTCTAGAGGGACAAAAGTCAGTTTTGATAATAGTCTGCGCAGGCAAAATAGTTATTTATATTCAAAGTAGATAAACCATATTACTGGGAACAAAGGTTAATTTTCCACGAATTCACGCCCAACAATAAAAAAATTGTTTGAACAATGGGCTTCCTGTGATCCACCGATCAAGAGCTCCTGTCGGCCACGCCATTCCACTGGGCTTGGTCGATGATTACGCTGTGTTTCTGCGTGTTAGTAATGATTTGTGTGTTGCTATTGCTTTTGGCGAGCCCCAAGGTAAGTTTACGCATGAGTTTTTCATGATACAATAGCACCATTAAAACAGAGCGAGTTTATTTTTGATTAAAAAAACTACTGAGCCAATTTCATGTTGAATTTTAGTTCATTATACCACATTATACCGATCTCTTACTATATTTATTTGAAAGAGCTGCTTACTAGCTACAAGAAATACCTTCAATTGTTTGCTCATATTTGCGAAACCCATACAACTTTTCTTTATTTTCAGCATGACTGCCCAAATTTCGCGTTCCGAATTTTTCGATGTATGGTTTGCTAACGCAAAACAATCAATCTCTGACTTTCAATTTAAATATAAATGAGTCTCAAATTGAAGCTGTTGCATTTTTAAGCTCAGCAGAATAAAAGTTAGGGGTTTTTTCTATAACCAGCCCCACAAATAAGGCGTCTATTTTCGAAATTTTTTCCGCTGTAGGATTTTACAAATTGTTCTCGATTTTGTATTAAAAATGAAATTTCATTAATAACAAGAAATGACCAGCAATAAACAATAAAAACAGTTGAAAATTTGGATAATAGGAAACGTTCCATTCCCAGCCGCAGCGTTTACAGACGTGTGACGTCATTAGAGCGTTTTCTGTGATGTGACCAGAGGGAAGAAAAGTATAATTTTTATTTCGCTTTTTTACTAAAAATAATCCACTTTTCTTTTCAAAATTGAAAAAATTTGCTTCCTGAAGCATTATTCTACGAGAATGAGTTCAATTTATAATATTTTTTTAATACTGTCAAATAGTCTATTCCATTAAAATCGATTCAGTTACGAAATAAAAACGTTAAAGTTTTTCCAAAAAAATTAAGAAAAGAATTTAACTAATCTCAAAATCCTTTTGACTGGAACTTCTGATTGGGGAAATGTGTTCATAAGTGAAAGCACAGATAAAGTTTTACAATTCAGATTTAACGACTATATCCCAAGCAGTTCGTAAAATATTGTTAAAAAAATCGAACAAGACACTTTCTCAAAAATCCTTACTCATAATGCTAAGAAAATATTGTCTTACGTGAGACTGCCAACGGTCGTTCTTACATGTCTTAAATGGTGTAGATCACTTGGTCGATATAAGATTTCAATGTAAAGGTTCGACCAGTAGGGGAACAATCGCTATTAAACCAACATAAAAAATTCACTTAACAAAGAACATAACTTCCGTCTACTGCAGTGTTTTGATGTGTCTTTTGATCCAGTATTGTACTATCCCTCAAAATCAATATCTGATACGGTTTTGAGATACCGATTTCGAAAAGTTAAGTGAAAATCATAAGATTATGGTCAGCCGCCTTTAGTATTTTTGAAAGTAACTGACGAACGTAGGAATCAGCAGAACACTCGATGAGAAAAAGTATCTCTGATTAAAAAAATAATATATTGCTTGTGCCTTTTGCCAAGTCATATGGTTGAAACGAAACTCAGGATCGGTGGTTTAGTTTTTCCTATGCTAGACGCCTGTTACACACATGTAGTGAACCGTATTTAATTCTAAAAATATTCTTCATTAAGCTTCACGTCTTTTTTGTTATTATTATTATGGTTTTACGCCTCGTCGACGTCAGGGTTATTAGAGGCGGGAAAGGATGGGGGGGCTAGGAACGGGAAAGAATACGGCCATGGTCTTTTTGAACGAAGCAACCCGTCGTTCGCCTGGAGTGATTTGGGAAACCATGGAAAACCCAAATCTGGATGTCTGGATGGGGATTCGAACCGATGTCCTCCCGGCGAGGCCAGAGCGTTACCACCTACCCATCACGCTCCGTGCTTCCCGTCCTCTCGCTTTCGTATTTCCGACAGAGTGATTGCGAAAATGACAACTTAAAGCAAAAATGAAGTGATCATTATGTAAGTGATTCTGACTGATACAAAGATTTAGTTGTGTTTCTAGCTGACTACTCTTTTAATGGAGAAAAAGGGGTGCAATCCCTCAAATTGAACAACTATCACGCAGAATATATTAAACCACAGATAAATATGATGGAGATAAGCGACCCAGAAAATGAAAACAGTTTTATACAGTTCATTTTCACAGATCCGAATTTAATTAGAGGTGTATGAATGCCGAACCAGAAAAGAGCGAGACAGATGTAAACATACCATGCATTTTTTTGTACCACTATAAGAACGATGTTTCGTGACATGTACTGAATCATGACAGGCTGTTGGACTATTTTTTCTTAGTTCCACATTTTCCCTCTACTCAGTCCTGTTGAATCATGCACAGTGTATATCTCGGAAGTCTTATAACGTAGGTATGCATTTGGCTAATTCCAGGGTGTTCTACTGCTTTTTTTCCACAAACGAAGCATGGGGGGGGGGGGGGGGGTGCGCAACATAGTCTCCATGAATCACGCGTTCTAGTCACCTGTCGTACATATTCTAAATAAATAGCTTTCTTCCAACCCAAGAAGGTATATAGAATGATCATTTTGAAGCTTTCAGAAATTCGTCTCTGGAAAAGCCAAAAAATTATATTGTTTCGCAAAAACGAGATCATTTTATGATATTTGCAAAATTAAATAAAAAAATTCCCTCCATCACCTCGCTCAGTGTAGGTCATAATATATACTTGGAGTGAGTATTCAGTACTTCAAATCTCGCAAACACAGTTCAGAATGTTTCTAAAATTAATTTCTGTGATACTGCGACACTGGAAAAAATATTACATTCACACTACAGTAAATTCAAGGAAATCTTCACTACCCCGTAATCTGATTATTAAAAGAATCGATTGATATTTTAATTCGTAATCGCCCTTTTATCAAAGCAGTGTCAAGAAAAGAGATAAGATAACAAAAAGCTGTCGATATGGATCAAGGTGAAGTTGCAACATAGTTGTAATTGGAGTCTGTCACCAACATAATGGTTATTTAGTAAAGCAATTCGGAGAAAAGATAATTCCTAGTTTAATTATTTATCTGTAAAATTGAAGCTAAAAGTGCGCATATATTCAACTTCTGAGGAGATTCTGCAGATTTTAATACTGACGAAATTGTTATTTACACTTCACGCTTTATGTTATTTTGGAACTTGTTATGTCAGGTCACTATATTTTCATACCCGATACATTTTTGATAAAGAAATCATTTGAAAATTCAGTTTTTTTGAGAATTATACGTCATTATGTCCGTAAACTTTGGAAAATAAAGTATTGTTTAAAAAAAAGAGAGAGAGAATCTGAATATGTTTTGTAAATTTAAAATTAGCGTTGGGTGTAGTAACTCTAGAGTTATGAGAGCTGCAGTGAATATTCGGATACGAAGTGATACAAGGTTGAAAGGATAAAGATAAGCTCCATATTGGAGATAAGCCATGAAATAAAGTAAACAAATTGATAGTACAATCGCAACGTAAATGTGGACAGTATATTAGACTATGCATGAAGTGTAAAAAATGTTTATAGTTGTAGAAAAATTTACTCAAGGAATATAACACGTCAACACTGTTTCACAAAAACGTTTTACTTTTTGTCCTGCAGTATTCGCTTTTGCTTAATTTTTTTGCTTTTTATTTTTCTTCTCTCTCTTAAAAAGGCTTTTCGTATTGCAGAACAATTCAGCCAGGTTATATTGGTTTCACTATCTGTCCAGTGTGTTAAGGGTCTCCAGTGTGGTAAAGATGTTTCCTGACAAGGACGACACAAGCAAACCCTTGCAACGCGAGACCAGGTTCAGTCCAGGATTGCCGCTGGTTGTTGCGTTGAGCGTTACTCCCTAGATCATGGCAAACAATCCAAACACCATAATCAGAACTGCTAGCACATAAGACCTGAGTTTTAAATCTGAACCTGTTTCACCTACTCGGACCACCATGGTTGTGCTTTAACTCGCACAGCTGACAGGTGATTGTTATGGACTCAAGTAAAAACAATTACATCTAGTTTAAGACTAGAGATATTAAAACTGGTTTGTCGTGTATAATTTTATCATGTGGTCAAGATTAAAAGACTCCAAGGCCGTCGAGAAATGTAAATCATTAAAATATGTCTAAGGTTTTGCAAAGTATCCATTTATGTGATTTTTTATAATTGGTTAGAAAATGAATGGCCAACCACGATCTCGATTATGTTTAGCTTAGCTCAAAAGATTTATTTTAATAGTTACTTTCTGAATTTCGACATTACTGCTGTTTTAACGATACACAGCAACACAGAGGCGGAAAAAGACTGGGGGCAAGGAATGGGAAGGAATTCATTCATGGCCTTTTGAAGGAACCATCCCGGCATTCGTATGGAGTGATTTTTTGAAACCATGGAAAACTGAAATCTGGATGACCGAACCGAGATTTCAACCCGCGTCCTCCCGAATGCGAGGCCAGAGCATAATCACTCACCCAAAATATCACAGAATTGAAGAAATCGAGAAGAAAGATTAATAAATACTTCACAGACTGATGTGTTGCATCCTTGGAACTTCCGATTTCCGACACTTCAATCCAGACCTTGAATATTTTCTTCAGGTGTAGGTTTACGCTCATAAAGAGTTTAAATATATCATGATATATTTAAGATCTAGATCAGCTTAAATACATCACTGACATGTTTAAACTATTGTTGAATGTGTCTAAAGACTAGACAGGCTCAGCAAGAGCTTAAATATACCAAACGCACTGCTGAAAAATATCCTAGGCTTGTATTGAAACGTTGGTAGTAAATAGCGGCATATTTACACACGAATTGTTAAAAACTTTCACCAATAATGACAGCTGCGAAGTAGTATTACTAGTAATGAATGCACAGATACTTAGTTTGAGTTGTGATAAGCTGGGGTAGTAGTGATAAAGAATTTTAATTACAAAAATAAGCTTCAGTATACATTCTATTGGTGTATTTACTTTTACACAAAATAAAATATGTCAGACTGTCTCAGATTGTGTAAGACCGATGGATGGGGATCAGTGGGTTCGTCCCTCTTCTGCTGCTCACGGCGATAAGACCCATGGTGCATGGAGGTAAAGCGACCCTGATGGGAGGCAACGGACAGTACCGGTAAGTTGGCGTGATCTGGCAACTGCGGTGGCCACCCCGGGTTTCGCAGTTGGCGGCTGCTGGGGGCAGTGAAGAGTGATCAATTGATCGGTACTCCTTGCCGCCGGTATGTCCTATTTTTGCTGGCAAAATAGGTCCTCTACATAGGTGGGGACTGGTAGTGCATTGATCCGACCCGGGTGACGTAGCCACTTCCTTGAGCGCTTCGGTTTTATACTGAAGTGTGATCGTGCACTATGATGGTGCTCTGCCAAGCTTGGACGAGTGCCCAGGAAGCTGTGCTCGTCAGTGGCGGCCATACCGGTGCGCCGGTCGGGTGCGGTGGAACGTGCACGAGCGTTCCCTCCAGTGCGGGAACCCGTGTCCGTCATTGGCGTTCAAGCTTTCGGCCGGGTGCGTGGGAAAGTGCATCAAGGGCAGGCCCATGCTGTGCTCGGGCGCTACGGCTTCTGCCCTGTCCCCCGCGGGGGCGGGTGTGGCCGGGTGTGCGTGGTACTAGCAGAGAGGCTCTAGCTATGCGGCCAGGTTTCTTCTTCGGCATAGTTCGTCGCCAGCGGCGCGTCCCCGTCGCTCCCCGCGGGCACCGACATGGCTGGCGAAGTGTGCCTAGCTGTAATGGCGGCTAGTTGTTTCTGGTCTGGACTGTGAGGGGTGGCATGAGCGCGACCTCGGGGACTCTCAGTTTGCAGCAGGGCCTCCACTGCCCAAAGAATTCCATGTCTCAGGTTGTTGCTTGATCACTGAAAATATTGGTTAGATGCTTGGCTGCTGACAGCTGGAGATCAGAAATCTGACACAATGAGTAAAATGTATTTTAACAGAGCTTTTGGTACGGCAAAACCACATTTTAGCTACTACCCCAGTTCGCCCTCAACTGACGGCTCAAGATCATGTGCTTGACAAGCTCCTAACCACTCTAATCCTTCTCGCTGCCTATTACAATGAGCAGACCGCTGTGTAGAGTCAGGAGAATAACAAATTTGTCAACGGGAACTCTTTACCCCTCGTAAGTGCAGCAGACTGACCTTGAACTGCCTCCGCTAACTGAACGCGCACGAGAAATACAAGACAGATAATAGGAACCACTTAATGCTACTTAAAACATGGAAATTATGTAATTGGCAGAAGTCTTCTGGTTTTCTCAGAATATATGCAGAGACAAATTACAACAACGACATGATTTAATATTTTTTAAATTGATTTTAAAAACGTAAATCTGCAATATATAAAATTTTACTTTATGATAGTAACAATTAATTAAATGATTAAAGAGAGAGCATCCTGACCAATATGAGGGCTGCTACCGCAGCGGCCCCTGCCGCGGTGAGGGTAGTTGCGCGCAGGTGGTCTGCGAGCGGCTGGGCGCAGCCCCTCTGGTACACAGCTGCACAGTGTCCGCGCAGCTGGTCCGCAGGCACGCAGCACGACGTCGGCAAGTGGTCGGGGTCCACGGCGCGGTAGTCAGCAGGGCCCTGCGCGCCGCAGCACTGCAGCTGCCACCACAACGCAAACGGTCAGTTCATAACTGGCTAATTATCATCCTAAACTTGCGCAATAATAGACCTTGTAAATGATAGGGGATACCGGTGATGGTTGGCACAGGTTTCGATTTATACAGTTGATTCTGCGAAAAATGCCCCAATTTAGAATATATCACTGTAATCTGCATCTATTACTGTACATTACAATTTTGTAGTTTTTACAAACAGAATATTAAATTGTATGACTGCAGGAATCACCAAACAGTGCAAGACGTGAATGGCCAACCAACCCCATAAAAGAGGTTGATTGGCACGCAGAATGGGATCAGTTGGTATAACCCTTGTTAAAAGTTTATTTAAAAAAAAAGGTTGAAAGAGCAAACAAAGAAAATAAACCTGGAACTCTTGGAACTGCTTTAAAGTAAATAAAAATAGGTTATTGTAACACATTTGCATATATTTTAATTTAAAAAAAAAAAAAAAAAAAAAAAAAAAAAAAAAAACAGTAGACAGAAAGCAAGCCTGAGAGAAACTAAAAGAAACAAGAGACCGCAAATACTGGAATTAAACTAAATAGGCTTCATGTTGACGAGGTAGTTTTGTTGAATTTGACTCATTAGTTGTGGCTGACGAGCTTTTCTCCCATTTTTATATTTGCATCAAATTTGATATTTTTTTTTAATTTGGACCAAATCCGAAATTTGACACACTTTACCATTATTTTCATCCGTTTCGTCCAATGATGTTACGATTCCTGCACACTGAGCACCATGATTGTAGGTGACCACTACCAGTTAAGTTTGAGCCGAGGCTACTTTACCGCACCATTATCATCTTCTGGAGATATGTTAACTGGACTAGATAGCCTTACATCCTTCCAATAGGATGTCAAGGATCTGGCTTACTCTTCTTACCGTCATGTGAAAGTAGACGTTCATCAAAGCTATATCATCTCTGTCAGTGTAATTCACAGTTCGGCTCTCCTCCTCACTGGAAATCATAAAACTGTTTTTGCTATATGTACTTAGTTTGCGCATTTTTGGCTACGTGCCAACCAACCACGAACACAGATGGCCAACTTGCCCCAAACTCGCTTTTATAACAAAGATGACAGTTGTAACTTGACTTGAGAATGTTTTAACAAAGGAAAACATAGCCCCTAATTCAATGATTCAAATGTACTACACAAGGTTAGCCTATCCCATGCAGTCCTTGGTACAGTGTACAGAAAACAAATAAGATAATTGGTATAAATAGCTTCATGAGTTTCACGCTGCGTCGAAATGCACCTCCTTCTTCCTCCCGACGTTTCGACTAGGCCTTCGGTCTTCCTCAGGGGACTTAGCCAGCTGCTGACACTTGGCCTGTTGGCCATACAGTCAAGATACATTAAACTTAGTGCTGTACTTTTATGTATACACATACATGTGGCCACATTTATACGAAGTCGAGGATTATGAGCCGTCTTCGAAACGACGAAAGCGAAGGGACATTGTTCACGTCCTCCGCATGAAGCCTTACTACAATCCTGACGAGCCGCAAGACGTCCGCCATCCGAACAGTTCTACCCCAGGCAGCCACCCGCTGACGAGTTCGGTCGACCTACGGGAAGAAGCCCATCGCCGTACCCTAGACGAGGTCGATCCCCGACGCGCCGCTGCCGTTCATCGTCGCCGGACAGAGCACGCAGGAAAACTAAGCAAGGCGACCATCTACGGAGGTGAGGCCGCCGCAGATGAAAATCCTCCATGGATGACAGTCACTAAGATGTCGGGAAATCTCATCAACGTTATAATCGACGGCCAACCTGTCCGGGCGCTGGTTGATTCAGGAGCTTCTTTCTCCGTATTGTCGGACAATTATCGTCGCACACTAAAGAAGACAATGTTCCGTGATACGGGGGCAACTGTGCTAAAGGTCGCAAATGGAAAGTACGTCCAGCCAGCTGGAGCTTGTGTCGCGAGAATAACCATCAACAACAGGACCCAGCCAGTTGAATTTGTCATTTTAACAGAATGTAGTCATAATGTCATCCTTGGATGGGACTTCCTTAAGGCATCCCAAGCTGTCATTGACTGTGGAACATCTGAGCTGCAAATTGAAGAAGTCGTTGCGACGGGTACACGTAACACAGAATCTTCTGGGAAGTTATTCGCCGTTGACAACGTGACAATCCCGCCGTTCGCAATGAGAAGAGTCCCAGTCAAAAACACGGACGACCGCAACCTTGAAGTGCTTGTCGATAGTAGAAAGTTTATTAGGCTCACGAAAGAAATCTACATACCAGCGGCTATCATAAGCATTATCGGTGGTCGAGGAGACATTTGGATCACCAACTGTCACGAGCAGTCACAAATTATCCCCAAGGGAATGTGCATAGGGACAGCTGAACCAGTCCAGGAGGGCGAGCTCAACGTCATTAACGAAGATCCATGCTCTGTTACTAGTACCGACAACACGCTAGAGGAAACAACTATGGAACTGCCAATAGGGTCCGGCCTGACCAAGGAACAACACCACCGGGTGTTAGCTATACTACGCCAATTCTCTGGTGTATTCACACCCCAGCAAAAAAAAGGTCAGACGAAACGGCCCACGATAAAGCATCGTATCAATACTGGGGATCATCCGCCCATTAGCCAGCGCTCGTACCGATTGTCACCAGTCGAAAGGCGAATAATTCGAGAGGAAGTGGAGAAGATGTTGCATAATGACATTATTCAACCTTCGGAGAGTCCTTGGTCATCTCCGGTGGTCCTCGTAAAGAAGAAGGATGGTACGTGGCGATTCTGTGTCGACTATCGGCGGCTGAACAAAATCACAAAGAAAGATGTCTACCCACTGCCGCGCATCGACGACGCCTTAGACTGCTTGAAAGGAGCTACATACTTCTCAACCATGGACATGCAGACAGGCTACTGGCAAATCGAGGTTGACGAAGCTGACAGAGAAAAGACGGCTTTTATTACACCTGATGGCCTCTATGAATTCAAAGTAATGCCATTCGGATTATGCAACGCTCCGGCCACATTCGAACGCATGATGGACAACTTACTTCGACACCTTAAGTGGACGACGTGTCTTTGTTATTTAGATGACATTGTTGTTTTCTCGAAAACATTTGAAGAACATCTGAGTCGCCTGTCAACGGTGCTGAAGTGTGTTCAGACTGCAGGACTCCGCCTCAATCCGAAGAAGTGCCTCTTCGTCGCCAAAGAGATAAAAATCCTGGGGCACCTGGTCAACGGAGATGGCGTCCGCGCTGATCCAGATAAAGTAAGGGCAGTCATGGAATTTCCAACTCCTCAGCACATTCGTGATGTGAGAAGCTTTCTTGGGCTGTGCTCATACTTCCGGCGTTTCATAAAAGGATTCTGTAACATGGCACGTCCACTGCAAGAACTTTTGCAGGGAGACGCCAAGTTTTACTGGGATGAAACTAAAGAAAGATCTTTCCAGGCACTTAAGGAGGCTCTAACTTCCGCACCAGTTCTAGCCTTATACGACGAGAATGCAGAAACTGAACTTCACACTGACGCCAGCGGTTATGGGATCGGTGCAGTGCTTGTGCAAATTCAGGAAGGTGCTGAGAAGGTGATAGCCTATGCATCAAGGGTATTCTCTAAGCCCGAGATAAACTACTCTACAACCGAGAAAGAATGCCTCGCAGTTGTCTGGGCTATCAACAAGTTTCGTCCGTATTTATTCGGCAAACCTTTCACCGTCGTAACAGACCACCATTCTTTATGTTGGCTAACCAGCTTGAAGGATCCATCAGGTCGACTAGCAAGATGGGCACTTAGACTTCAAGAGTACGACGTCACGGTGGTATTCAAAAACGGACGCAAACACAAGGATGCCGACAGCCTTTCAAGGAATCCTTTAATAGAACACAACAGCATGAATGGAATTTCAGCCCTCGCTGAATTAGGTGACGTTGCAGCTGAGCAGAGGGAAGATTCAGAGTTATTAAGAACCATAGACGCCTTGGAGAAAGGAGAACCGGCCAAAGGAGGGTTTCAATTGATAGAAGGGACATTGTATAAGAACAACTACGATCCACTAGGCCCCAAGTGGCTTCTGGTCGTTCCAGCTCATCTCCAGCCAGCTATTCTCAAGTATTTCCACGACGCTCCAATATCCGGTCATCTGGGATTTGTGAAGACCCTGGACCGAATCAGACGCAGGTATTACTGGAAGGGTCTCTACCGATCTGTCAAGCATTATGTGAGTCACTGTAAAGAGTGCCAGCGACGGAAACATGTGCCGCAATTACCTCCAGGTCATCTAGTACCAATTCCACCTGCAGCAGTTCCATTCCACCGAATTGGGATCGACCTTTTGGGGAGGTTCCCGAAGTCGACAACCGGTAACCGATGGATAATAGTCTGCACCGACTACCTCACGCGCTACGCTGTCACCAAACCTGTGCCGACTGCAGAAGCTCCAGAGGTTGCAAAATTTCTAGTAGAAGACATTATTTTGAAGCATGGAGCACCACGTGTGATGATATCCGATCGTGGAAAGGTATTCCAGTCAAGACTAGTATCAGAGGTCATGTCAAGATGCGACGTTGTCCACAGGATGACAACTGCATACCACCCTCAGACAAACGGTCTCACAGAACGCTTCAACAAGACATTAGCCGATATGCTGTCGATGTATGTGGATGTTGAGCAGAAGGATTGGGATACAATACTGCCAGTGGTCACATTTGCTTATAATACAGCAAGGCAAGATACGACAGGCTTCACTCCGTTTTTTATGCTCCATGGCCGTGAAGCTGAGACCACAATGGATACGCTGTTCCCATTCCAGCCGGACGACACTCAGGATGACTATATAAAACAGCTCATTACCAGGGTCGAAGAAGCAAGACAGCTGGCTCGCATACGAACACTGGCCACCCAGGAGAGGGACCGTCAGCGGTATGACGGCAAGCACCGACCTGTTGCGTACAACCCAGGAGATCTCGTATGGATTTTTACCCCTGTCCGGAAGGTTGGGCTATCAGAAAAGTTACTGAAGCGGTACTTTGGTCCGTATCGTGTCATACGCCGCCGGTCAGACGTCACATACGAAGTCGAGGATTATGAGCCGTCTTCGAAACGACGAAAGCGAAGGGACATTGTTCACGTCCTCCGCATGAAGCCTTACTACAATCCTGACGAGCAGCTAGGTACAACCAGCTTCTTGTTCAAGGACTCTGAGGACGGTTTGGATACTGAGGAAGTCGGACAGGAAGATAATAGTACAAACAGGAGGGGCCCTCCAGAACTGCCATACAGAGGACCCACGACAAGATCAAGATCCAGGACACTTCAGCGTGCCCCAAAAGAAATCTAACAGCGGGACGCTGTTTTCCTCAGGAGAGGGAGCAATGCCGCATGAACGCCAGTGTACCGTCTGCCAGCATGGCGCAGCGGGTAGCGTCACGAATTGCGGTACCGAAGGTCGCCGGTTCAATCCCGCCCACTGACAAAAATTATTTAATTCTGTTTATTATTTCCAGAAGATTCTACATGTTTCCTAAGGTCACTTGTAACTTCTACTTGTTAACTACTCTTGTAATCTCTAGTACGTTCTATCTGTGTATAAATAGAAGAGCATTCTGCCCAAGAGGCAGTCAGTGCTGCGTGTATGTTTGAGTTCTCAATAAACCTGTTCTCAGTTTAAGTGCTGTGTTCATTGACAAGTAACCTTCGAATTCACACCTGTCCCGGTTCCAACGCGCTCAGTTTAAAAAAAAAAAAAAAAATAATCGTCAAATACTCGTCTTCTCTCTCTGCAGTAGCGTATGACATGTCCAGGGCGCCCACAGTGGAAACATACTGGCGCGTTGTCTTCTGTCCTCCAGACGTCCGTTCGTCTGCGGGACGTCATAGGTGCCGGAGGTTTTGGTTGTGGCCGTGTCGGCCGGTTCCTAGGCTGCCGTTTGGCAGCTGCAGCATACGTCATATCAGGGCGAGGCCATTCTTCACGTCGAGTGCGATTGGCTCGGCAGACAGGAGCTATTGTCTGAAATACCTCTTTTTCCGCCGCGTCGGCTCCTTCATGACCCACTGGGCTTACATCCATGGCCATGATCTGATGCTCACTCGGTTCAAGAGTCCCAGCTGCCATGAACTGTTGTAATTCTTCTCTCACAATTTGTCGTATGAGAGACGCAAAGTCGTGCTGGTCTTCCACAACTGCCATAGGGACTACGTTGGGAAGTCTGTCATACTTCTTTCGCCCAACCCTCCTTTGTTGCATCTCCTCAATCCGCTGGCACCACTTGATGAACTCTTCCGTCGTAGCGACGTCTTTTATCAGAAGAGCTTGGTACATGTCTTCTGCAATACCTTTCATTAGGTGCGTGATTTTGTCGGCTTCAGTCATATTCGGGTTGACTACGTTGCATAGGGCCAAAACATCCTGTATGTAAGATTGCGTCGGCTCCCCATGTCGTTGGGCCCGGTTCTTCAGTTGTTCTTCCGCCGAGCGGATTTGTCGCTGGTGGTCCCCAAACGTTTTCTTAAGTTCCGTCTGGAACATTTCCCAGTTATTCAGTTTTTCTTCGTTGTTCTCGAACCACTGCTGGGCGGTTCCGTCCAGATAGAAATAAACATTTGCCAAGCACATGGTATGATCCCACCTGTTGTACTTGGCGACTCGGTCGAACCCTTTTAGCCATTTGTTAGGATCCTGTCCAGCGTCTCCAGAGAACACCGATGGGTGTCGAATGTGCAGCTGGCTTGCCGCCATGGGTTTCCTAATGACGCGGACTTTCGGAAGGACGTACTGAGTATATCCTTTGTAGTCCGGTTCCAGTCCGTGTAGGCGGCGACTTTTACGTTCCCTAATCGGAGCCACGACGATGCAGCTGTTGCACAGGGTACCCGGCGTCTCCACCAAACTATGTCGCGTTGGAACCGGGACAGGTGTGAATTCGAAGGTTACTTGTCAATGAACACAGCACTTAAACTGAGAACAGGTTTATTGAGAACTCAAACATACACGCAGCACTGACTGCCTCTTGGGCAGAATGCTCTTCTATTTATACACAGATAGAACGTACTAGAGATTACAAGAGTAGTTAACAAGTAGAAGTTACAAGTGACCTTAGGAAACATGTAGAATCTTCTGGAAATAATAAACAGAATTAAATAATTTTTGTCAGTGGGCGGGATTGAACCGGCGACCTTCGGTACCGCAATTCGTGACGCTACCCGCTGCGCCATGCTGGCAGACGGTACACTGGCGTTCATGCGGCAATATACCCATTACACATACATGCAAATCACTGTCCATATTAGAGGATCACATCATAGTTATCGAATTATATATAACAGAAATAGTAATTTACATAGCATTAAGAACTTAAACATAAAACATTAAGGACGTAAAATTATAAGAGGAGTTAAACGGCACTTTAAAAGTTAAAACATTACAAAAGCTTTAAATCACAGATTTCACAGTAAGATTTTGATAATCAATTGGTTTTTATCATGTAAAAGTTAAATTTATTATGAAGCGATTCCATTATAACTTTTTAACAATAAAACAGTGACCTTCTGGTGTTCTGTAAACAATAATTGTTTGAAATATTGAGGAGTGTGTTTTACCGGGTTATATTTCTATATTGTTTCTTGTTATGAAGTGCACCATCCTCTGGTATATTGAGATATTTTCTAGAGCAAGGAGGTTGCCTACATTAATTAGATAACTTATGTCCCCATGTTTTAGGTCTTTCCAGAAAGTATCTGTTTCTTCTTTGTAATTCATGCATTCGAAGAATAGGTGGTTTGTATCGCCCTCGGACCCCCTGTCGCACTGACAAAGTGGAGAGTTTGCTAAATTTATTTTGTACAAGTGGCTTCCGAATCTGCCGCGATCGAATTTTAATATCGATGTTATACTCACAGATTTTTTGGTGGCATATTTTTTCTGAAACCATTGTGTTGTCAGTATTTGCGGTTTTATCCGTCTGTGGTATCTTCCCTTGTGTTGTTGACTGGGATTGTCACATATCATTCCAGGCGTCAGTTGTAATGCATTTGATTTACGACCTTGCAGATCTGTAAAGTCATGTATTAAGTATTGTACCAAAAAGGATGTTGATTGCATTTTTAACGTTCCTGATGGTATGCTGTCGTTTAATCTAAGGTTACGTAAATGGGCTGAAAGGAATCCTCATTTTGAGCGTGAGGACCCTTTTATAGTGAATCATTATAATTTTTACCGATTCTTTGCTGAGTATCATGCTTCTTATTGGGCAAAGCAGTCCACTTTTGCCAGATTTCGTCTCTAGCAAACTCATTTGGGAGGACGTCGGTTCAAATCCCCGTCCGGGCATCCAGATTTGTTTTTTCCATGGTTTCCCCAAATCACTCCAGGTGAATGCCAGGACGCTTCCTTCAAAAGGCCATGGCCGAATTCCTTCCCATTCCTTGTTCCCAGTCCCATCTCGCCTCTAATAACCTCGACGTCGACGAGACGTAAAGCTAAAGTAAAAAAAATGTCTAGCAAACTCTGCAGGCCGCTAAGTCTCCTGAGGAAAACCTAAGGTCTGGTCGAAACGTCGGGAAGAAGAAGGAGTAGTGTTTCGACGCTATTTATGCCAATATGAATGCGAAAACGGCAAAATCTTTTATAAATAAGGTAGTCACTTACTGAATGAAATTTACGACAATCGTCCTTCCTTTCCTCACAAGCAGAGAACTCACACGGTTGTTTTATTGGTAAGTGGTTGAAGCTATCAAGATCACGTGGTCAGCAGGTTGCGCTTCACACACTCGACAGAGAAAAATAGAAGCTCATGACCAACATGTCCCCTGCGTCAATCAGACCACTGACTTTTTACCTGCTATTAACTTTGAGTACATTTAAAGTGATATATTCATCAGTTTTTTTCAACATATTAAAACTATAATTGAGTTTCAAATCAATTGAGTACAGTTTATTTGCAATTCCTTGATCACGGTAAGGTTAATTTACAAATAGTATTCGCCCACGTGAATGTAGATTACTGTTATTTAATTTTTTCATTTTCAAGTACCAATCATCATCCTGGAGAGTTAAAAAACCTAAATGTTATGTAGGATTTTCATTTATTTTAGTTTTCCCTTATTTCCTGTGTGCCGAGCGTGGTGGTGTAACGGCTAGCGTTCTGGCCTCGCATTCGGGAGGACGGCGGTTCGAATCCCCGTCCGGGCATCCAGATTTGGGTTTTCCATGGTTTCCCAAATCACTCCAGGCAAATGCCGGGATGCTTCCTTCAAAAGGCCATGGCCGAATTCCTTCCCATTCCTTGCCCCCATCCTTTCCCGTCTCTAAAGACCTCGCTGTTAGAGACACGTTAAGCAGATAAAAAAAAAAAAAAAAAAAAACTGTTCTCCCAGTATATTTTTACGTAATGTAATTTAGATAAATTAACTAGTTAAATGTTCATAAAGATTCGTGGAAATAAAGGATTTTAATACGGAGAGGAAATACTCCTTATAAATATTATCCTAATCCACTGAGGACGTAGTGTAAAATAGAAAAAATTATCAAATCAAATTTTCAAGGGTCTTTGTAAAAGGAAGTTAGTAATTAGGAGCGTAGTAATAATCACGCAGAGAGCCAAAAGCTTCGGAAGATGAAGAATTGGTGTAGGGCACTGAGAGAAGACAATTAGTAAGCTGAAAGAGTGCTAGGTTAGTAGGCTAAGTAAGATAGTGAAGAAAGTTGAACAAGTTGTTTAGGTGCAGTGTTGAAGATTTTGTGGACACTGGAACCAAAGTAATTTTCAGCGTAGCTGACGTAATAATTTGTAGTGGTGAAATACAATTGACGAAGACTATTTAATGTGTTTGCCTTAGACCTTCAGAGAGTAAGAGAATGAGGTCAGTAGCGGTTTACAAAACAAAATTTGTTGAACCACAGGCTGCAGGATATTTTATTTGTAGGCTACTTTATATGAATCGAGTAACATAGTTTAGAAGCACAACTTCTGGTAATTGCGCCTCGAGATTTCATTGGCAGATGGCAATTGTTAGCCGATTGTTACTGTCATAGCCTTTTAGCCAAAACAACTTAGCGATTATAACCTAATTCAGTGATAGGACAACAATAGGGTTTTACTGAACATTATCTTATACGGTTTAAGTTCACATTTAAACGTTCTCCACGCTTAATATGACCAAGAGCTGATCATTTTGACAAGACGGTAAAAAAAATAATCCTTTGACTTGTAACGTCTCAGATCAAATCCTGAATAATATTGTCCTGCTGCAATTTTTTGGAATCTACTTAGGGAGCGTCCATAAATTACGTGAGGTGAAATAGGGGTCGGGGGGTCCGACGAACTCTCATCAAGGGGGAGGGGGTCACGGAAACCTCACGTGAGGTATTAGAAATTTTTGTTGGATTGTAGAGCTAAAAAACAGCTGCTTTGGAAGGGTGTGACCTAAAATAAAAAAAGTTCTCCAAAAAAGTTGCGAGGGTGATTTCTAGGGGGGAGGGGGGTTCTCTAGGACCATATCTCACCAGAGGTGGTGGTGGTGGGGGGGGGTCAGACCAGATCTCACGAAGACTCACCAGAGGGAGGGGGGGGGGGGCCGGAATTCCAGAAAAACACCTCACGTAATTTATGGATGCCCCCTTACTTTTTTCGCATCTTTTGAGTAAAGTGGAATTCGAGGTGCTATAGTTACTGCTTAGAATACTGCTTGTGATTGGTATCGGGAAGATAAGCATCGGTTGATTATAAAACGTTACGTGGAGTTTGTTCTGACCTGCTGCTGCATCGTGTCCCAGCGTATCGCGCCTTTGTCCTGCAGAAGGTCCTTGAGCAGGCTGTCCGTGGGCGGTGTCAGGCTGAGATGCTGAATTAGACTCCATACAGAGATATACGAGTGGCTGGCCACCAGCACGCCAACACACACGGATGTCTGAAACACAAATACACAATGCACCACCTATACACTAAACCTGTTTCTAGTTAACAGATCTATCTGGCTCAACATAAAATCTGGATCTGGAAGTGCCATAGCGCATGTGAATTATTTACAAAACGCAAGCTATACCATTTAGTTATTCTTCTGTTTTAAAATAAAAACAATATGGCTTTTTTTTATCAAATATGCTCCAATTTAGCCAACTCAAATTTGGTTTTTATTGTTCCAGCTACTGTATCATGATTTGTACAAGAGATTCTATGGTCAGAACAATACAAGGCGAACACAACACTTAATTAAAACCACTTCTGCCTTAGGCCGGACTCGATCCGGCGATCCCTACACTGCGAGAAGCAGCCAAATTGTCCCCTATATGGAAGTTATTTTAATGATCAAAATGTAAGATTAGATACAGGTATGAATGGAGTTTCAGGAATACACCTTACCGCTGAGGCATTAGAACAAGGCTGCCTAACCGCGGGCCGCGAAGTGGCCCACTAGCGGATTTGGATTTAACCACCAAAAGCAACGGTCTAGAATATGCAAGCTCAAAAAGTTCTGCAAAGGTCTCACTGATGTGTGTGGGTTTTTTTTTTTTACTGGAAAAATAAGGCATATTTCATTTTGATGAGAAGTCGAAAAGATGACAAATCTTACACATATATAAAAATAGATGTGTGTGTTCCTATATTTCACCCGGCAGCCACCACTACCTGGCGCAGACCCCTGATGTGTTTGTGTGGTTGTAGCACGGAGTTTCCCATCGTGCACAACTCTGGCCGCATACCGGTAGCTGTGGGGATGTAGTAGATATGATGGTTGAAAGTGGTCGATCAAGGACAATTTCGTATTTCTACCAAAGACATGCGTGTCCCACATCTCACTTTGCTGCCACAAATACATAGGGCGGAACACTGATGTTTGGATGTGGTAGTAACATGGAATCTCCTATCGTGCACCTTGAAGGTAGCATTCAGTAGCTATAGGGGTGTGGGTGGTATGGCGGTTGAAAGTGATCGACCTTGGAAACTTTCGTATTTCGGGCGCAGAATGCTGTTGCTTATGTGTGTTAGTGGTATGGAATCATCGACCATACAACGCGTTGGCAGAATGTCGATAGCTGTACGGGTGTGGGAGATGTGGAGGATAAAAGTTTTCGGTTAGGGATATTTTCGTATTTCGACCGAAGACATGTGTGTCCGTTTATTTCACTTTCCAGCCACAATCACCTACCGCTTACCACTGGTATTTATGTGTGGTAGTAGGCTTAAGTCTCCCATCGTGCACTACGATGGTTGCATGTCGGTAGCTTTTGAGATGTGGGAGATATGGTGGTTGAAAATGGTTGATAGAGAGTATTTTGTTATTTCGCCCAAAGACGTGTGTGTCGTTGTATTCCACTTTTAAAACTCAATTATATAGCACATATCACCAATCTCGAGGACGCAGGTTCGAATTTTCGACCGGACAGAGAAAGGTAGTCTGCGGCATCTTCGAGATGATCGGATGACGACTGCCACAAGGTGATAGAAGGAAGGAAAGATTTATCAAGTAATATAAATATTGGGCAACGGAAGAAAAGTATGCTATACTTGATACAAAGGTATACGCTAAATAATTTTAAGTGGAAATAAATTTACAATTTGCTAAATCTGGGTAAGTGAACAATACGGTAAAGCAAGGTTTAAAGTTTTTCACAAGAGGTGGAACGAATTGCTATACGATACCGTGGTTGAAAATCTAAAACGAAATTCTTTCACCACCAAGACAGGGAAAATTTGCTTGCAGGTGAGCCATTTGTGAAAGTTCACCCATTTCTACTATCCTTTTACAGAAAGCGAACTACTCACAACCTTGAAACAATTTATTTCAAGGCGCAAATAATGGTCTCTACCTTATGAAATAAAAATGACTGCAGCAGCAGACGAAATAGTTTTTAAACATTAGCAGCAACATATAATAGCTCCGATTCTGAAAACAGGGAAATCTCTTAGGAATATTGCATCCTACAGAGTTATTTCGCTATATCATGTTGCCAAATTTTTTTTCTGGTTAAAAGAAAGCTAGAGAGGCATTTGGAACAAGGTAAATTCGTCTTAGCTCTTTAGCAAAGGCTCCATGGAGGTAAGGTAACTAACGAAATTGTAGAGGTCCTAGTTACACAGGGTGATTCAGCAGGACTGGTATATATTTAAGGACGTGATAATATGAACAGTATTGAGTAAAAAAGTTTATACAAGCCTTTCTCAGATTTCCATGATCAACAGAACACAAATAACTCACTGAAGTGCTTTATTCATGCAAAAACATACGCATATTTTATAAAGTTTAAATTAAGTGTTCGAAAATCCCACAATCGGCTTCAATACACTTTGTAGTTCTCTTCGCAACAGTACGTGTTGGTGTACTTCCATGAAGGTAGCAGTGTATGCAAAGGAACGAGTAATTCGTCTCCTGTGTTTAGTTTTTCTTGTACACTTCGTTTTTCAACCAACTACACATACAAAAAACTCTTATGGAGTAACGTTTATTTTATGCATAATATTTCAGCACCTGTATCTCCAAAACGAATGGAAATCGGAAACATGTTTATATGAGGTTTCTTACCTAATATTTTTCATACTAACATCCCCTTCAATATTTACCACTCCTCCTGAATCACCCTGTATAAATGCATGTATGTCTTGAAATTAATTAGCATTTAGTGGCCTTGTTTACTGATGACAAGAAAGTATGTGATAGTATCGTGCTATTTATCTTATTGGAGAAACAGACCTGAACACCGTGTAGTATATTTGGGATATTAAGGAGCGTTCATAAACTATGAGGCTTCATTTAGAGGCGGAGGAGAGGGGTTAGCTGGAAAACTACGCTGGGGTACGTGGAGGGGGACGGGATGGTGTTTCTGAGCCAACCATGTAGTTTTTCAGTCATATTATTTGTCACAGATAAAATAAGGCACAGAACACACAACAGCATGTGAATTATTTCTGTGATTTAGTTATCTCCATATGTAAGTTACGATAGTCTGACAAGAGAAAACAGCACAAAATATTTTCTGGAATCAATAGGGAGAAAACCACGTGCCACGCGGGGAGGGGGACTACGTAGGAAAGAGGGAGGGGTTTCACAGGAGGCCAAAATGGGGCTACGTACTTTATGAACTGATTCGTTCGGGCCCAAGAACCAGCACCCACTATAACCAAGCAATAACAGGTGGTTATCGAGGCAGCAATCGCATGGGAACTTCGCCGACTAAGCTACAAGAGGCATGACTCGTGTATTAGAGATGTATTTAATGACTTTTCGCTTATCAGTGTTTAATGAGCATCCAAGTATGTTACCGGTAGTTTTCGCTACAGCTGCGAGACTCACTGTGATGGCTGTGGAGAGCTGTTTGGAGTGCGCCGTTCTCCATAGACAGTAGGCGGCGAGCCCCGACAGCAAGGCCGCAGCAATGAGAGCCAGCGGCGGTGCCAGCAGGTGGCAGGCGAACAGGGCCCTGTGCGGAGCCACCCGCCAAGCCCACCACCCTCCCCACACCACCTCCGCCAACCCACACACCTGCAACAAATATCAGTCACAAGTGAAGGGGAGAAATTCAATGCACGATGCTTACAGATTTCATGGTCACTATATTTACCTTTTTTTGTGTTTCTGAAGCTGTGTTGACCGTTTCTAGAATAAGAAATCGATCTTCCTGGACTTTGATATTTCACGTTCTATTGGGCCACAAAGTTAAGTCCATTTTTTTTTCCTAACGGTACTTCAAAATATAATTTTACATTAACTTTCATTGGCGCGAGTAAATTGTAGACTTGTAAAGCACCGATAGAATTCAATAAAAATGGCTAAAATGTAAATTGCTGGCTGGCTCTTTGTTAACGGGGGCAGCAAATGAGTATTCCAGTTTCGTTGAAACGTCCTATGTAGTAGTATCACAAACTACAAATGTTTCGAGTGAGATGAATTGCGGTATTGGCGATCATTGCAGTGGAATGAAGTTAAATTCGTAGTTTTTTACTGGCAGCACGCTAGCAGTTGCCGTTGAAGTTACTTTTTGTTACTTTCGAAACTTACACGAAGATCGCAAGACTTTTGGAACCGTCTAGCTGGATTGCTTGACGCCAGGTTGTTAGACGGTTAACTTTATTATTGCAAACTGAAAAACATACTTGGAATGAAGAGAATCGCCATTTTTTTTTTTTTTTTTTACAAGCTTTTTCCACTTTCGCGCTTGAACCCAAGAACTTTCTGTTTGCAAATGCTTATGCTCATTTTTGAAAACATATTCATTTGGGTGCATGGCAATCAGCAAGTCGACGGCGGAACTGTCTACCATTTTCTCGAAGCGATTCGGATCATTTTTATACCTAAATTTCTTCGGTCTACATGTCTCAAATTTCTGTTATGT
The DNA here is from genome assembly GCA_031002005.1 of Vandiemenella viatica. NCBI lineage: Eukaryota > Metazoa > Arthropoda > Insecta > Orthoptera > Morabidae > Vandiemenella > Vandiemenella viatica. The sequence goes on from JARYHS010013631.1 coordinate 46,775,854, forward strand.
TTAGATGTCAGCAATCTTAGCAAATATACTAAATTCTATTTTTTTTTCTGTCCTTAGTTCACATGTTAATCACATGCAAATTTCAGCGGTTAGTCGTTCGCTCACTCACTCACTGATGATCATCAAAACTCTAAGGTACTTCCCATGGTCGTAGAAAGCTGGAATTTGATGGACATATAACATTTTACAGTACCAATTTATAATAAAAGTCTGAAACTCGTAAATTTACTTATATCTATCACTTACCTACCCTTAACGTGAAATCGCTTTCTGCTCTAATAACTTTATAAACCTCAGATTTTCATTGTAGACGGAGCTTATCAAGTTTAATTAATGTGTTAAATTTTACTTCCTTCATTTCCTTGTTTTGGAAGTTAATGAATTTCATTTTCTTTTTTCCGACCATGACACCCCACCGTCAAAGTTCCACTGTACTTCCGGTATTTCTAGAAACAAATAATTTGGTACACATATATGATTTAATCCCAAAACCGAACGTGGTGGGTGAGAGGTTAACGTTCTGGCCGTCCGGGAATCCAGATTTCGATTTTCCACGGTTTCCCCAAATCACGCCAGGCTAATGCCGGGATGCTTTCCTCAAAGGTTACGGCCGAATTCCTTCCCGTTTCAGTTCCCAGCCCCATTCTGCTGGTCATAATTTTTGCTGAAATGAAGGCATATTTATTCTAAGACTTCACAAACCCGAAAAAGTGCGAGGATAATCCTGGGTGTTATGCATTTGTAAGTTTAATAAAGCAACAAATTTAAGGTATTTCTATAGTTTTACTAAAACATGCATAATGGCCAAGTCACCAGAATCTTTTTTCTAAATATACGATCTAAAACACCGAGAGGAACCATTCTGTTTCAGAAAGTTAAGTGAGAGCACGGACTTGCCCCAGAACAAGATCTCATAACTTTTTTGTCACTACTCAAGCACGAGACTTGGCTTATTTTTACAAGAATTGTTTTTGTGGGATCAGTCACACTACCGGCTTGCTAGGCCTGTCGTAGTCTTATTACGAAGCGGATGTGTTGCCATCTGTCTACGAAACGTGTAATTATGCTCTGTGTGCGGTAAGTGTATTTTAGTTTGTGTATTTTATGTCAGATTGCAATCGTCTTGAGGAATGCAGAAAACCGCATAAAAACAGGACGGTTGGTACGCGTTGGCCAGGACTCGTACCTCGTCCCGTTGTACCTCCCTGATACAGTAAAAACGCGCAGCCACACTGGGGGTTACGTCATACCGTAACACCGAGCAGAAAACTGCGGATTTTTAAGTAAAATATCCATACAAAGCAAAGGTTGCTACAAACGAGCCAATTTCGGTTCCAATCTGCAATGGCAATCAGCAGGGCAATCATGAGGAGCTTCCCTCCACACATCACAATTTCGCTCCTAATTTTAGTTTACATTGTGATCGCATGACTGCTAGTTGCAAGCGCTTAAATATGGCTCCTTTTATGTTAAAGCAACAAAAAGTAGACATCGTCTAAAAAATAACCTGCACTACAGTCTGTACTGAGAGAAAAAGAAGATATTGGGCGAAGAAATGGATTTTATTGAGAAAAAAGTTATCTTACATGAACATTTCGAGAAGCTAGAGCCAGAAAATTTTAGAAATTTTCTGGTAGTAGATTCTGAAAGTTTTGCAGAGATACTCCACTTAGTGACCACTTATATATAAATACTCTAATGCGTGGAAGTATAAGCGCCAGAGAATGATTAGTCGTTATTTTACAATTTTTAGCAAGTACACAAACCTATGAAGATGTGAAATTTAGTTCGCCGATTTCACCACAAATGCTTTCAGACATCATTCCCGAAACATGTTGTGCTAGCTACAAAATGTCTAAAACACTATATTAAGGAGAAAAAAAAAAAAAAAAAAAAAAAAAAAAAAAAAAAAAAAAAGACTGAAAATGTTACTTCCTTGTAAATTTCGTGCAAAACTTGAAATATTTCTTCCGAATTTTGCGGTTTATGTAATTTTCGTTGTGTTGGGTTGTTTCGAAAATATTCATCCACACCTCATTCTCTTTAGACACACACGGCTACGAAACGCACTCGCAGACTGAGCTGAAATGGTTTCGATCGTTACAATCGCGCTACGCACGTATCAGTTTGCTGCCTGTCTTCAGGGACAATCTGTAAATTGTGGGACACTGCCAATCTCCCGATATTGGGTGTAGCATATCCAATTTGTCTATTAACGTGGCAATCTGCCGGGCCTCTGCCGGATTGCCCCTGCAGGGACCGAAATTGGCTCGTCTGTAGCCGCCGTAAGTACTCATAGAATAGTCACCTGACGTCAGGCACAGAAATTTGTTGGGGTCCGCACAATTTTTATTTTATTTCGTGTCTAGTACTCCAGGAGACCCTGGCTGTAATAATAATAACAAAACATTCTGAACAGAACATGCTGAACAGATTAAATTATTATTCAAACACGGATTTCATTATTATTTTATGCTCTGTTCTTCATTCAAACTGCATTTTTAGTTGATGTAATGGCAATATTATTTTGTTAACTACAGAAGTTCTATGAGAAGTCGCTATTCGTTTCCATTTATTGTGCACGTTTTTAAAAGTTTCTTTTGAATAATAATAATACAAACAATAGAACCAAATAGACACCATTCATGAAGTACATTATAGGAGATGAAAACTTTACTTTGCTACTAACCACCAATGCGGTTTTTCAGTATTTGAGGAGTCGAGCATAGAATAAAAATATTCCACACAGAAGGTATTGGTATTTTTGTTTAATGTCTAACTGTCGCATGTTGAACAGAGCTGTAACCTTACATGCACATTCTACCAAAGTTATTATTACAATCAATAAGCATCTATGTTACACTAACACGTACTGTTATCACTGAGAGCAAACCAATTCTAGACCAGGAAAACTAAAGCATTCAGCAGATATGTAAAATTTCAGAATATGAGCATTTATAAACAAATAAATAAATCGCAACAATATAGTTACAATTTCCAGGAAGGTTATCACTATACACCATGAATGAAAGAGAAAACCATTATCTTCCGTTGGTCCAGTTATAAAAATACTACTATTATTGACATCCATTAAACAATCATATCACGTAATTAATTCAGATGTAATAATTTTTATCTGTTAAAACGTCTGCTGTAAGAAAATGGTTTAAATTAATGCAGCCAAAATTTAACTTGCATAAAAATATTAAAAAAAATCATTCGTAAACAACAGTTTTTACATAATTCTGAATATCTTTAGTTGAGCTACTGTGAAAATAAAGGGCTTGTAATAAGTAGTATGCTGAGAAATAGTCATCACGCGTAAAATAGCCGAAACGGTCAAGGAAAATATCTAAATGTGAAGATCTTATAACGACACAGAAAATTAAAACAATTACATTAATTTCACTGCTCTACAACGTACGGAAATGTATGTAAGTTAATGGTACATTCTCCGTGTATTACTCGGACGTCAGCTGTTATGTTCTCGCCAGACGCTATAAATCACTTATTTTCGAACTGCTTTTTATCTTTGGTGTTAAAGAAAACTTCGTGCTCACTTGAGACTGTGATATAATTTTCTCCTCGCTCCTTATCAATATCATCCATATGATAGAGAAAGACCTAACCAAAATGGCAGCATAAACGGCTAGTTAATAATAATTTACACATCGTAACTTACCGGCAGAAGAAAGCTGAAGATCAGCAGCAGGAACTTGCAACACTGAAGACAAAAAGCCATGAGCAGACTAACAAAAATTACGGAACAAACTATTTTATCTCTACAATGTATTTATCTATCAACACGTCTGTGGCAGCGTTATCGTTTCAGATCACAGAATGACAATGTCCCGCCGAGCATCAATCCACCTCGCTGGTGACACAGTTTTGCTCTTGCAGAATGGGTAGTTACTGGTTTTAACATCTGCTGTGATTTAAAGTAAATATTTTAAAAGCTGTTTTTTTTTTTTCATAGAAACTTTTTGAAACATTTTCTAGAAATTGTAAGTACCATAAAAGTCTTATGTTCTAAATTTACCTCTCTCCGAGATAAGCATTTACAAAACGGTACAGAATAATCATGGAATGAAACAATCATTCATACGTCGATTAAAACTCTTAGTACTTGGGTGACAGATCTGCAAGATTTTGAGTAAAGTTTGATTAAAATGAAATGTTTTTCTTGAAGGCTTCGCCATAAACCTCTACAGGCTGAGGTTAGAGTCGTTTCGGAGATACCAAATCCAAGCATTGCTCCTTTTTTTTTTTTTTTTTTTTGTAAAATCATGTTGCTAACCTGAAAATTAAAAACGTTATCTACATATGAAATTACATACAAATCGCTAGAACCTATTTCCGAGTTCGTCTGGTTTACCACCTTATAAATTGCGTTTATAGGAAAATGCTATTATTATGTTAAATTGAAATATAATGCTAATATTAATGCTAATCAGGGATTCATTAATGGTACAAGATTTGTGATAATTCTCTTAGACGATCACATCTTTAGTGCCAAATTAATTCACTGCTATAAAACTATGCTCCCACCTGGCATTAACCTCACAACACCAACCGTGCCTTTCCAAACAATAGGAAAACAATTCGCTGCAAACATTAATAAAGCACAAGGGTCTGGCGCTTCAAAAGGCTGTATTGTTTTTATCATAACCTATTTTTCCTATGGATACACGTGTGTGGCTTTTTCACGAGTCTGTAAATTCATTAATATCTATTTTTGCGTTAAATACACATACGGTCAAAAAGTCAACGATGATCACATTATAACTGCTAATATTGTTTTCAAAGAAGATTTGTAAAGTAAATAAGATTGAAAAAAAAAATTACTTCTGGCAAAGACAATATTTTAAAAAAATATTTACTTTTTTAAGCGTCTTACCAGTAAACATGTAGTAGTATTTAATGATAACAACTTTGTACAGTAAATGTGATATTTACTATTACTCTTTAAAATAAAATACTTTTCATTAATACTTATTTCCTCATTATTATATTACCATTCGGCGATTGATCACGATACTCTATGAAATATCCTCATGAGTCAGTTAGTATAAATGAAATCTTCATTTAAATAATACAAGAGTTCCTTGTAGAAAACCAAAGAGAAACAATCGGGAGGCTTTCTGGTTGCTGAAATGTCTACGAGAGCGTTTCCGAGATACCAAACACAAAAATTGTTCGTTTTTTGTAAATTCGCGTTTTTAAGAGAACTTTGATAAACTTAAAAAGAGAAACGTTATCAAAATATTATGTATCATCCAAATCGTTAGAGCCGTTTCTGAGATCCCACATATATATATATCTTATATCTTTAAACGAGCAATTTTTATATATATATATTTGGAATCTCGGAAACGGCCTTAATGATTTGAATGAAACTTCATATTTAGATAATGTTTTGCTTTTTAAGTTTATCTAAATAGGTATCTTCCCTGAAAAAAAACGAAAATTAAAAAAAACGAACAGTTTTTATGTTTGGCATCTCGGAAACGGCTCTAACACCATCTCGTAGACGTTTCAGGTACCAGAAATCCTACTGATAGTTTCTCTTTGGTTTCGACAAGAAACACTTATATAATTAAATGGAAAATTCATGTATTCTAACTGACCTATGCGAATATTTCGCACAGTATCGTGATCAGGAAATAACTAAATGCAAATATTTATTAATGAAAGGTATTTTATTTTGAAGAGTAGTAATAATAATCACTTTTACTGTAAATAGTCGTTATCATTAAATACTACATGTTTACATGTTTCATTTAAAACGTTTAAAAAGTAAATATTTAAAAAGTATTGGCTTAGTCAGAAGTCATCTTTTTAATCTTCTTTACTTTACAAATCTTCTTTGAAAACAATATTAGCAGTTATAATGTGATTATCGTTGACTTTTTGACCGTAGATGTTAATGAATTTACATACTCTTGAGATCAACACGAAAAAACACGAAAAAACAGATTAATACAATCCTGCCTTTTGAACCGTCTGACCTTGTCCTTTGTTCGTAGCGAATCTTATTTTAATTGGGAATTGGTTACCTATCATTTTGAAAGGTAGAGTTGGTGGAGTGAGTTTAATGTGAGGTAAGAGCATAGTTTTATTGGAGTGAATTAATTTATCACTGATGATGAGCTCGTCTAAGAGAATTACCACTAATCTTGCGCCGTTAATTAATCCTTGATTATCATTAATATTTCTATATCGAAAATGGTTCTAGCGATTTGGATGTAGTTTCATATATAGATAAAGTTTTGTTTTTCAGGTTTGCAACACGATTTTAAAAAAAAAAATCTTGGATTTGGTATCTCCGAAACGACTCTAACCTCAGCCTGTAGAAGTTTCTGGTACCAGTATACCTACTGATGTTAGTTAAGCTGTTAAGTTTCTCTTTGCAAGGAACTGTGCTCTAAAAATGCATATGAGGCCTTCAAGAAAAACGTTTAACTTTAATCAAACTTTACTCAAAATCTTCCATACTGAACAGAAATCGAAAGACGCCGAGCGAAGATCGGTCACCCGGGTACTATATATATATATATATATATATATATATATATATATATATATATATATATATATAATAATTGCTCGTTTAAATATATATATATATATATATATATTACTGGATCTTATCTTTCTTGTTGTGTTATGATACTATAGCTTATTTTACTTCCATGACATCTTTGTTTTTAAACACGGTAATTGTAGTAAAAATACATCGCTAAGAGGATGTGATTGCTGAGCTACAGACAAGACGACTTTCCAAGAATCTTTAGTTCGCTATTATAAGAGTTCAGTACTCAAAGGGAAACCGAGCCCTATTGCTATCGCTCCTCTTGTGTTGTCCGTCCGTCCACTAACCATCCGTCATAGGCTTCTGGCACAAGAGGAAAACGATCTAAACGCATCTCGTAAAAGTTTCAGGAAATAGAAATCCTACTGATGTTAGTTAAACATCTCTTTAGTGAGAACAAGGAACTGTGTACTTCAAAATGCCAAGGAAGCCTTCAAGAAAAATGTTTAACTTAAATCAAACTTTACTCAAAATCCTGCATTAGACCGGGCAAAGCCGGTAATCTGCTAGTAAATATGTGTTTATGGTTTTTCTTGCCTATCGCTTTAGATGTGAGGAACAGATGTAGGCATAGTTATTTTATTTTTGGTATTAGGCTTTATCAACCAAATAGTTATTAATTTATCAATTTCTTGAAATCATGTCATTAACCAGGTAAAACACAATAACAAAGGTTAGTATGTATGTAAACATACTATTACGTTATGAAAGAAAACGGCGGAGACTATTTTACAATGGAATCTCCAGATGTTATATCAGAATTTTTTCATCTTTGAGATAGTTGTGGAATAAGATATTCTGTTAGTATTACTCTCTGACTTATATAGAAAGCATTAAGGTTGCCGTTGTTTATTTATTTAGTTCCCTATGTCTGAAGGCTTACTTCACTAGTAAAATGATTTTTAGCAAAGGTAAGAGAACAGAATTTCTAACTAAAGAAGGACATATTATGCACACTAATTTCAGTTTATGATAACTTTTTATTACTAGTAGACTATTACTAACAATGAACCTTTCCACAATCATATGAAAATATTCAGTCTTATAAAAGGAAAAATATTTTACGTAGCAATCGCATGAACCACTTTCTATTCTGACATTAATAAGAATTTTTCTTGCTTTTTAACTATGTTTCAAAAGTTTCAAACCTATCTCTCCCAAAATACACTCAAAGGTTAAATCTTTTGAACCGACATCCTTCAAAAAATAATGAATAATGATATTATTGCCATTTTGTACACAATAGATAAAAAAAAGTTACAAGGCAATAATTACAACAGTTCGAGAAGACGCATAGCTGCCAACCTTCCACGGAAAAGTTTGTCTTATTTTATCAGCTGTTGCTAGAAACTCCATTGACGTCGAAATGTACCTCAATGATTTTAATAAGGACTGATTTTTCAAGCTGTGTGACCAAGCCACAGAACTATTAAGAAAAAGACAAAAATTTCGATACAGTTTACATGTTTTGCAATGAGAATAGAAAGTTAAGGCAGTTCTATCATTACCGTGACGCCAAAATCTGATGATGAATTCTTGTAGAACTCTACGAAAAAAATCGAAAGTAAAGAATAAAAGTTTTTGATATCTTGCTTGGTTTTCGAGATATAGCATATTAAAAATCAGTCATAGGTATAGTTCCTTCTGCATTTGGTGTTTTTTCTTCTAGTCCAGGCCGTATTTCAACCTAGCAACAATCACTTTTGAGTTACAATATCTCGAGAACTAAGCGAGACATAAAAAAAACTTTATTCTTTATACTTCACTTGTCTTGTCGAGTTACATACGAATTCATCATCAAATTTGGCTATACAGAAATTTTTCTTCTGGTCCAGGCCGTATTTCAACCTAATTTCGTCAATTTTGAGATACGATATCTCGAGAACTAAGCGAGATATCAAAAAACTTTATTCCTTACTTTCAATTTGTCTCGTCGAGTTCTATAAGAATCAATCATCAGATTGTGGCGCCACGGTAATGATATGATCTCAAAAGTTAAATACAGCAACACTTTTTTTTTTTTTTTGGCAGTATTATTTTATTTGAAGATTTCCAGGCTCACAACACGATAAGAAACAATATATAGAAGTGGCCAGATTTGTTCGGCATTCGAGAAAAAAAAATTTGTACCTAAAAATCGGTAGAAAGCTCTGGTCAAACCGGCTTTCAATATGTCTTCACCAGTGTGATTTAATAGTTTTTTTTTTTTTAGTATTAAATTTATGCTAGAAATCGCATGGTGCAGTTCATAAATTTCCGAGTCTTGCAGAAATGTTGGCGCTTGGCCCCTATAGCGGAAGGCCAGAGTATTGGCTCAAAGTACGGAAGATCACCTGTTCTCGTCCGGCTGTAGCTGAGCGGTCTGTTGGTTCTATGGTTAAGGTGTCTTACTGGATATCGAAACGTCCCCGGTTTGAATCCCTGTCTCGGCGGGGATCATCTTCATAGACTCTTTACCCGACCCTTACCTATGGCACAGCCTCCTGTGTAATGTGAAGTACGACAGAAAGCTTCCATGGTTCGGATTCCACGTTAAATTGTTGGTCTCCTGTACCCGGTAGGATTGCCGGGTTAGGTTAAGGCCGCTACGACAGGGGCGGAATGCGCGGACAATAGAAACCCTGTTGCCAGGTTATTACGACGACACGGAATTATTCTCTGTAGCTTATTAACATATATATTTTACTTCCCCAACAACAGTTTCGAATATTGTGCCACCTTCAATTTTTTTGTTATTCATTCTCTTTCTCTTTCTCTCTCTCTCTCTCTCTCTCTCTCTATATATATATATATATATATATATACAAACACTTCCTCTGCATTCGAGTTGGTTGCATGGGTCTCATAAGGCAAAACACCTTAAAGTTGAATTACCCAGACATTCTTCCATAGTCACGCCCATCTTCATACTTTTTCTTTAATTTAATTTAATTGCAATGGAGCACAGACTCCGGTGGCAATTTCCCTACACCCCCACTTTCCCCTATCCTGCAGCCACTTACATTTGCCCTCTACAAATTATATCTTTAAATTCTTTCAATGTTTTCGGTATCCCACACCCTTGTGCCTGAAATAGAGTGCCAGCTTGTGGTCATGGTCATCTTTTCCCTTCCATGCACTACTTTTTATACCTACGCCAATACCTATCTTTCCATGCCTCATCGCCAGTATAAACCCTGTACACTCCCATGACCCTCCTCATCCTCCTGCTGTCTTGCAATCAATCCCATTCCAGCTCCTTTATCATATCCGTCACTGATTGCATTCTGCGATAATTTCCAGAAACAAATCTAGCAGCCCTTTTTTACACCTTCTCCAACTCCTGTATTTGATACATAAAATGAGGGTCCCATACTACACTACCATGTTCGAGCAATGGTCTGACCAAAGTTTTGTAACCCAATTCCTTTACTTCTCCCGTACATCCCCTCATCACTCTCTCCAACAAGTGCAGAACTTTGAAACCTTTTCCTACCACCTGTCCAATGTGTCCAGCCCAGTTAAGCTTGTTATCAAAAGTAATGCCAAGATATTTACATTTCAAGTCTTCAGCAAGCAATTCTTTCCCCACCTTATATTCATAATTAACCTTTTGTTTTTTATTTGTGTATCTAATAAGCTGACTCTTCTTTGCATTTATCTTCATCCCATGTTTACCAACCCAATTAGATATCCTGTCTAGATCACCCTGCAACTGTTTACAATCCTCTATCGTTTTGATTCTTTTATACAGCATTATGTCATCTGCAAACAATCTAATTTCAGATAGTAAACAATCACATTCTTACACATTCATTCCTGACTTAATCCCTCCTCCTTTCTTGCAGACTTGGTCCCAATTTTGTAATTTAATTACTTTCTTTTTATGTATTACTCAGCTCTCGAAACTGTATGCCGTGATTTGCAGAGTGAATTAATTTTACGTTGTCTGGTTCGCTTTTAAAAGAATACCTTCAATGTTTTACATTTGGTGGAAAAAATTAGATATTTTAACTATCATATTCTGCATTTCCATTCCCGGGTATAACCATTTCAAGACAAATTGGGACTATTCGCACATTTTCTCTACCTTTAATACCAGGCCACACTGTGTGAATTTCCTAAACATTTTTACTGTCAATGTTTACTCTTACTCTATACTTTTTAATGTTGGATTAATACAGCCTCTTCTCTATCTCTACACAACAAAATAAATATTATGTTAATATAACGTCATAATAAATAAAAAATTGGTCATAAATCAATTTCTTTTCGGTTTGGATGCCGCATTTACTCATTTTTCCCATGGTGTTACCGGATTATTACTTTGGAATTTTTAAGTGTGATATGCCGCCGCCGGGTAATGTGGGGCCCATGCTGCCACGGCAGGCTGACTCACATTTATCATTCAAGGGCAAAACGACATCATGTGAACAAAACAACACTGTAACACAAGAGTTTATTTCGTTGACTCGATGGATAATGGCGACAGTGTTTCCCATCTGTGATGATGTTACATGTAGTCCTTTGCGGTGATTAACAAGTCATATGTATAACTTTGAGCGCTTTAGTGCGTACACGTGTAGCTGTTATCCCTTGCACATCCTCTAATTCACCTATCTGATGATAGTTACATTATTAATTGAGTCGGGTCTAGTAACATGGCTCTGCAGGTTTTTCTGATTCTGGTACACTGAAGTCTCACCCTAAAAGACACAATTTATGCACATTTTATTTTCATGGCTTCAATTAATGATTTTTACCATTTTTATGATGATTTTAACGACTTTCGTCATTTGCTTTAGTTTTACCCAATTTAATTACATTTTAATAAAATTACTCGATTCTTATTCACAATATTTACAGGATTGATAAAACTGTGCTGGATGTTCAGAGCCTTCTCGACCTGATTAAGGACGTATGGCGTGCTTTTCCTTTTGTTCGTGTATGTGTGTGCGTATTAATGGTCGGATGATTGTCATTGAGAGAGATCTTGTGCATGGCTGCGTGTGTTGGTTGTACTTGTGTTTGGTGTATATGTGGGACTGGTGGATGAACACCACATATCATGTTCTTAAGTTGTCCAGTCCATGGAAACTTTGACTATATACTAATCATCATCAATATGCACTTGTAACCACAGTTTCTAAGAGAAGTATGCATTCTGACCCGTTCTGCCTGCTGTCATAGATGTTTTGATGAGCACTGTGTATTTCGCGTTGTTCACTATGAGCACTTTGAAGCTTGTGCATGAGATCCGTTTAGATATTGAGACAGGTCTTTTCACTGTTACACTGATAATTCTGAAAATTTTCATTAATGAGCTAACATCGTCTACAACTTAAGGCAGTCCATGTGTGCTGTTGACGCTCTGTGATTTTAAGATTTATTGAAAGGTACGGCGGTGGTCTCTGCGGTATGCCGCCACATGCTCTTTAAGACGTCACATATATTTTTTTTAAATCGTTGCAACGTAATTTTGATGCAATTTGCATGATATTTTCACAATTATGTTGAACCGTAATGTGAGGAATGGATGAGAAAAGTAGTTCGTGTAATTACCACGATCTGCCTTCACCTACAAATCAAGAAGCATGTCATTTGACCAGTATCGTCTGATGTAGTGTGATCCATTTCAGTGGTTCGACGCTTCAGGTGGTCACCTCTAGTAAGATGTGTGGTATTCAGAGTGCAGGCCAATATACTCAACAGATTGGTTTAGGATTGTGTATGGTGTGCAACCTCCACTTTGCGACTGAGAACGTTAATAGCTAGCTGTGTGACAATCACTGATGGTACAAAAGTTACAAATATTAAATATGATTGTATTAATACGACATCACCCCAAATAATCATTTGCATTTATATCCTCCGTGGGTGATTACTTCTAGGTCATGAGGATGAACAGTTTTTTCCATAGTTCTGTCGCTAAGAATGGAAGAGTCTTTTTCCGTGTCTGAGAGTGAGTACGATATTTACCGTGCTATACTGGAAGACGGGTTTAGCCGAGTAACATGCCATAAAGTGATGAAATTTATATACGACAAACACGAAAATAGTTCCTGACCACAAGTAAACAATACGTAAGGGCACTGAAGAATTATGATAACATATTGCTGAACTGTAGGAGATAATTGATTTTGCAAATTTTATCCCAATTTTCAAATCCCAAATACAATTTCAAATATGAATAATGCTACTGAGATTTCAGTTCCTTCACACGATGTACCCTAAACAAAAAATTCTACACAACTAAATTTGTACGAATTATAGAAAACTCAGTAATACGCCTGTTATACAGTATATTCTTGAGAAACTTTATATATCGATAAAAAAGGAATTTTTGAAAAGTTTATTGTTTTTCTGTTGCAGATTTCCGGTTTTTCATTGTGCTGTTAATCTTGTTAATTGAGAGAAGGATGGTAGTTTTGACAAATGATTCAGTTCTTTCAAAAATCAAAACAGTTCACACGTCTGAAAACATTTCACTGAATTCGACAATTTCAGAGCGTACACACTCAGTTCTTGATCGATTAGAAACGATGCAAAGTGATGTGTGTTCGTGGCCAGGACCTTGTGAAAACATTGGCCCATGCAATCCCGACGCCAGTAAACCATCTGGCTATTTTTGTGGATGCTACGACTTTGTCTACGTTGGCGACGAATGTTCAGAAGATAATTTACCGGAAAGAAACTTCTGTGAAGAAAAACCAGACATGTGTAAGAATGGGGGAGTATGTAAACCTGTGTGGGGCGGCTCTTTTTGTGAATGTCCAGACAAATATCACGGCATGCACTGCGAAAATCAAAAGAAAGGTAAGAATGTGACATTTCTTTACGATTGGTTTTTATACATAACTAGCCTCAAAGCCCTTCAAAAATGACGGGTTCAACGGAGTGTTCTGACAATTCATTCCTCTGTTGTTGTCTAAGTAAATAGAATTGTTGTTATGTAATGCTCATAACCTTATTTTGTACTTATTTTGGTTGTAGTTTACAAAGCGATACAGATGGAAGTACTACTGAATGAATGATGTCAGAATTAAGGAACCAATCAAAAATAAATTAGGCATCCTAAAACCGTATGCTATAGCGCGTAATATTGGTTTTATTCCTGGTCCAAGTCTCATTCAGCACGAAAAAAACGCAACTTCTTCCATTCGAATAAAATTACCGTAACTTCAGTAACTCGAAGCTTATGACAGCAGTTTAAACTATTTATTTTAAAAAATCATCGTGATTTATTCTGTAAGAAATGTGTCAGTTGTGTGGTCCTATCTGCATTTCAATATAAGAACAACTTCTACTACTATTGCTGTTCAATATTCATAGATGCTGTTACCTGCGTACGAATTCATTCATTGTATTCCGATCTAAATTTGAACTTCTGGAAATATTTAAGTGAATCTGATATAGCGACACCAGTAATAAAAGCAACTAATAATTAATATATTAATATAAACGCAGTACATACCTCTATTTCACTGTTTCGGCAAATCATATCTTCGAGTATATTATAACAGTGACTTAAAATATATACATGGGATACAAATATCTTGTAAGCCCGTCAAAAATGACGTGTTGAATGCTGTATTTTAGCAATTCGTTTCTTCGCTGACTAAGTACAATTTTCATCAAATAACGTTAATTATCTTGAAAATGATGTAATGTAGATATTTTTTAGCTTACTGTAACAACGGATTTCACCGTCCAGAGTGTATAAGAAAAATCTAGATCAAACAAATTTTAACTAAAAAATGCAACTAATAATTAATATGTCGATTTCAACGTTTCAGTGTTCTGTCAATTAATTTATTCTCGGATGCATAGCTAAATAGAATTGTTACTAAATCACGCGCATAACCTCAAACATCTCCGGTCGTTTTTTGTTGGACTGCGGAGGCGGAAATCGTGACGTCAAAGTCCATCGTCGTAGAGTGACGTCATGGCATGACTCGGTTATAAGATGACCAAAACTTGCGTTTTATAGATATAGTAGACTCTGTCAGCAGACCTTGTTTGAAAGGTTTGTTACAAAATATTTAGTGAAGATTAGAAACATACGTGTTCCTTTGGGGATAACTGCTGATTTTAAAATAGAAAGTTGATGATGGAAGGAATATAACTACGATCTTCTATCAAACATTGTGAAAAATAAGTACTTGTTCCAATTTTATGCGCTTCATATTATAATTGTTTAATTGTTATCACTCATACTGAATATATTACGAAAAAAGCCATGACTTTGTAGCTTTTTGTAACGCGCAGGGAAACGTTTGGTATTGTGACAACCAATTTAATATTTCATGCAATGACTGGACTATTTTTTCGAAGGAAATCCGCCACTATGAGTATCCTCCTCTTATTTCCTTTCACGGCTACTAGGCACTTTTGCGTTTTTCAACTCCCCAAAATTCAACGTTTGAGATCTTCCTACACCTATTCTTTTACGTTTGTGTTTATATTCCGTTATCGGAAATGTATTTCCCTCCATTCAACTAAGGGTTGTATAACATTTAAATTGTTTTTAATTCTCCTGGAATTTTTAGTTTATTGTGAATATTTCAAGTTCTTCCCTGACTTCTATATTTCTTATTGTGTCTTCTCTCCCACAATCGTTGAATGATTGTAAAATATTCATTTCTGCAACTGGATAAGACTTTGGTGTTTTTAAAAAGTGCCCATAATTCGTTCGCCCATAACAGACCGGTACTGCCATAGTCTTACTGACCAACATAAATTCCACGCTCGACCAAGCCAGCAGCAAGTGGATTTCGACGGTGCAGATAAGGTATTCGAATCCATTGTGAGGCCAGGCAGTTCTGTTTCGGATGGGGTCACATGAGATTTATGAGTTCTGTTCCGACTCCGTAAAGTTTTGCCGACTGGTCTGATCTGGAATGTCCGCCCGATGTTATGCACTGTCGAAGTGCCACATAATTGCCAGTTTAAAATGGAATTCCGCTGAGAAATCTCATGTAACTAGCAGGCGAAACAGAATAACCTGAGCTCGGAATGGAATCAGAAATTCCTGCCTCAATTCTTCCACCCCCGAAATCCACAGGCTGCAGGGTTGGGCGCGGGTGCAAGATTCATGTCGACCATTACTAGCAGCGTTACCCTTCGCGTTGGTCACGCGGATGGAAAAAAAAAATTATTTTATTTAACAATAAGTTTGGTATTTTATAGGTTAGGCCGTACATAAAGCGTCTTTCTCATTCTCATTGATCGAAAAGTTACAGCGTTTTAACGAAAAGGCGCACGCACGGTGCAGCTTCCCACTCGGAGATGCGTGGTGATTTAATTGCATTCTCCCTTCAGTGTTTAGCTTGACTGGTCTCCTGCTGTCCACTTTCGTCCGTCAGCAGTTTCATAAATGGATCAGCCGGAACTTTTCGTTGATAGCTTCAGGTTGTTTCGAGAGGATTCCTGTTTCTCTCACCCCACTCACCATTGTTCAATGTTCGGTTCGATCAAACATGTAGATACCTGGCCCTTCAAAAATGAGTCTCTGAACAGCGAAGATAATACTTGTATTACTGGGTGTGTGTGCAAATATCACAGTCTGATTTTCCTGAATATCTTGTACCAGAAGCAATTATTTCCAAGACCCCTTTCAACAGACATATGGTCACCGTGGATCGCGAAGATCCCTACATTATGAGCATTATGAAGTCCACACAGTCAGCACTTTTAAAATATTTTCTGTAATTGCTTGTTCAAAATTTCCTCAACACTCCACAGGAAACGTGTTCACTTTCAAAGATCTATAAGATCCGCATGCACAGTTGCGGATCAAGGAATTTTCAGAGTTGGTGCAAAAACTGTGATTGTCGCCGATTGTTGTCTTCCATACACCCGGAGCAGTAGCGGAGCAAAAAGAAAAAAAGTCGACACACAAATTTTCAATTCCGCGGCCTTCAAACAGAACACGAATTGCCCCCCTTCCCCTCCCCCCCCCCCCCCCACGTTCCTAAATCGGGCACGGCGCATGCACTGGCGTTAAACAGTAAGTCAGTGAACCTAAGAAACAAAAATTAGGGACTTTGGTTTACTAAGATAAAATAATTTTGTTGTTATTTAGAAATGTGGTGATATTAACGATGTTTCAAGTATCTGATATATATGAATTATATAAATGTGTGAATTGAAAATCAACCTGATGTTTCAAAATATCGGAAATTTTCTTTGCAGATGTTATCTTTCATCAAGCTCTAACTTAAATGTATAATCATTTTTGTGTAATTGTTTAAATATATGTGGAATGTAACATTTATTAGGTGGAAGTCCAAAAAGAATATCATCAACACCTGTTTTTTTGTACGATGCTGATGTGACGACTATGAAGAATCACTTTTTCATCATCTTCTTCGAGAAAAAAAAACTTGGGTGAAGATTTTACCTTACAAGTTTCATTCGAAGCTGGAGAAGTAATTGTTTTCAAGCAAGCCCATTTAAAAGTTGATGTACCTTACAAGTACCGCAATAAATTGAAATCAAAACATCTTCATTCAAAATTAATGAAAGGTAATGATATTAGATTTATATTCATCTTTAAGTAACTGCTTAAAAATGCATGTGTTATGTAGGCTTAGTATTTCACATGAGCATGTACTGCAAAGGTGTATTTTAACAGCAATCAAACAGACTGATTTTAAATGACAATATTGACTTTAATTGTATAAAATAGCAGGATTATTTTTTTTTATTTCTTTGTCTTATATGACTAGTACTTCTATTAATATTAAGTTAGCGGCATCTTTCCGATAGTACGCTCTTATCATTTTTTTAATGAAACTCTGCGATTAAAAGCACTTTTGATAATTAAAGAAAAGTAATGAAAGCAGGAATTTATTCAAAATGTATTTCATTTTTAACGCTTCGTCATATTATGCAGCGATTTATTGCCTTATTAGTTAAACTCCCCTCGGCTGCTATATTAACCATATTAGTGCTTCATATAACTGTAAAAATGTATTTACGAAATGCATTATTTTTACATGATATTAATTCTCCAAACTCTCTCTCTTTTTATTTGATGTATCTACCTACGCTCATAACCAAAATGCAAGGAATCATCGCATTGATTCAAAATTTCCGTGCATTCCGCATCAACAGTTACGTCACAATTTAAATGAACTCATTGTGCAATGTTTGCGATAATGAGACTGAGACTGCATCTAGCGCTCGTCACCTGAATTTGCTTGTTTATTCAAAAGTAAAGGATTGCTTACTTGTTGCTGTGGTATAATTGAAGGTCCATGTACTGTCAAGAAACTCATTTGATTAATATATCAATCCCATCCCGAAGCCATGTGATATTATAATTAAACGAATTAATGTTGAACGACACTGATTCGAGTCCAGTTCCGGACGTAAGTCATGTAACATAATAATCATCTGGTCCACTGTTAAGCCATGTAAGCACTCTCTCACCTCATGATACAAACCACTCAGACTTGCGTCGATGGTTCTTTACAGTTCAGATTCTCTTAATTACTTACTGTTAATAATTAGCGCACGGCCGTTAATCCGGAAAGCTATTCCCTGACGTTTGCAGCAGGATGAAGGATGCCGCAGGGTTACTCAACCACCACAAAACACTACACTACATCAGTTACACAGTTCAAAGCTTAATAGTAATTTATTCACCCTGGAAAACATATGAAAGTACGTCAAGAACAACCGCCAGACGCTACGAACAAATCAGACCAAGCCATGGTCCACAATGGTCCTACATAACCTCGACACCACTTCAGATGTTCAAGGCAACATAAATGACACTGTCCAACTCTGAATATTCCTCATGATTCTTCCGGTCGCCGTACTAGCCGCACACGTAGAAGGCAAATTGTTTCACCGATTTAGACGAATGTTCATCCGCGAGAACCCGGTTCACGTAACGATTCCAGATATTCGAGACACTATCCTTCCCCTGTTCCGGCGCACACCTCCGCATTCCTCTGCACACTCCTGCGAAATTTTTGCTGTTGCGATGTTACCTATTGTCGAAGGGTATCCATTTATTTACGCCGCGCCGTCTCGTTACAAGGTAGTACTGCCAGCTCTACTGATTTATCCGTAGATCTACTGATTTTATTTTTTTATTATTAAAAAATATAGGATTTTTTGATTGTGTTAAAATATTTACAGTTTTTTGCTATTTACTGATTTTACTTATATTCTTGTGTGTCAAACTTTCAGCGTATAGTGTTATTACATTACATAATTGTGAATCGTTTCCTTGCAACCTCTCACGTAAAACAGCGTTTGAAACGAAATAAAGCTCACATATATATATATATATATTTAACTATAGATTTTATAGATCTTGAAGCATCGTAATTCAGAATAGGGATGTAACGGATATCCGCATCCGCAAGTGCGGAACTTTCGCGTAAAGTCCTACAACCACTTTCGCATCCGCAATTTTTAATGCCGATGTATGGTGGATGTTTTGTTTACATTGCAACATATATTATTCTTTTCTTTTTATACGAGATTTTTCCCATCGTAGCTTAGCTCAGTGGTCCGCAACCTTTTCCCACTCGCGGCACACCATAAGGGCATCCATAATTCTCGCGGCACACCTGACCGGTCGGGCGGCAGTTTTATGTTACTATAGAAGTACGACGGTGAGTCAAATGAAAACCTTAATTTTTTAAAAAATATTATTTATTGTGCAGAAGTGGTACAAAGCTGTATCACTTTTCAACATAATCTCTCCCACGTTCAATGTAAGTCCTCCAGCGCTTACAAAGTGCATAAATTCCTTTAGAAAAAAATTCTTTTGATAGTCCGCGCAACCACTCATGCACCGCGTGGCGTACCTCTTCATCAGAACGGAACTTCTTTCCTCCCATTGCTTCTTTGAGTGGTCCAAACATATGGAAATCAATTCAGGCAAGGTCTGGTGAGTATGGTGGATGAGGAAGACACTCAAAATGCAACTCTGTGATTGTTGCAACTGTTGTACGGGCAGTGTGGGGCCTTGCATTGTCATGTTGCAAAAGGACACTTGATGACAGCAATCCACGCGCTTTGATTTGATTGCAGGCCGAAGATGATTTTTTTAGGAGATCTGTGTATGATGCACTGGTGACAGTGGTCCATCTAGGCATGTAATGCTCCAAAATGACTCCTTTTTCGTCCCAAAAGAGAGTCAGCATAACCTTCCCTGCTGATGGCTCTGTTCGAAACTTCTTTGGTTTTGGTAAAGAGGAATGGCGCCATTCCTTGCTCGCTCTCTTCGTTTCCGGTTAGTGGAAGTGAACCCAGGTTTCGTCCTCAGTAACGATTCTTGCAAGGAAGCCATCACCTTCTCGTTCAAAGTGCCAAAGAAGTTCTTCACAAGCATCAACACGTCGTTCTCTTATTTCAGGAGTCAGCGGCCGTGGCACCAATCTTGCAGACACTTTGTGAAACTGGAGCACATCATGCACAATGTGGTATGCTGAACCATGACTAATATTTAAACATGCTGCAATGTCATTCAGTGTCACTCGGCGGTTTTCCATCACTATGCTTCAACTGCTGCAATGTTCTGTGGAGTCACAACTCGTTGTGCCTGACCTGGACGAGGAGCATCTTCCACTGAAGTCACACCATTTGCGAACTTCCTACTCCATTCATAGACTTGCTGCTGTGACAAACATGCATCACCGTATTGAACCTTCATTCTTCGATGAATTTCAATAGGTTTCACACCTTTACTATTCAAAAACCGAATAACAGAACGCTGTTCTTTCCCTGGTGCAAGTCCCAAGTGGGGCAGTCATCTTTATACTGATACTGCGACGGTATTTGTGCATCTGCACTACGCTGCCACCTACAGGACATTCTGCACGCTGCTTGTAGCACGCTTACCAACTTACAGGATAACGGCGCGAAATTTCGATGTTTATTACAAATTTAAGGTTTTCTTTTGACTCACCCTCGTACATAATTGTACACATACCTTCAATTGACACTTGTGCCTGCTTAACTGCACACAGGTGGCTGATCCATAGAGAAATTTCTTCATCGACGGATTTCAATCTTTCCCCTGATGGATGTTTTAATCTCAGTCAATGTCGAGATGCCCAATTCACATAAATATGTAGTTTGAAATGGCAATAAAACATTTACTGCCATGTCGGACATAGCCGGATATTATTGTTTGCGAACATCTATCTAAAGGAGTTTCAAAGTTTTGTCAGCTTTTAAATCTGCGAGTCCCTCTTGAATATTAATTGGAAGTTGTTCCAGATTTGCAACGAATGGATCACGAAACCAGTTGAAATCTTCAACACATTCTCGAAAGAACTTTTTGAATCTCTGCCGCATGGCTTCTAAATGTTCTATAACTAAGTCCATCACCATTTTATTACCATCATCAATGGACCATTCAGTCTGTACTATCTCACACGACCCATTTTCAATCCTCTGTAATCCACAAATTCAGCTTATTATCAAATCCTTTAATCTTATCCATACTAATGATAATATTTTCGTTCCCACCTTGCATTTTGATGTTCAGCTCATTCAAGTGTACGAAAAGGTAGAAAGATATGCCAACTTACATACCCATCCACCATTTGCGAATCAATCAGCGTATTTATGTCTTTCAACAGTCTAAATGCCTGGACCTCTTCTCTAAGTTCAAATATTCGCGTTAACAACTTTCGTGACAGCCAGCGTACTGCTGTATGTAGCAGGAATGTAGTGTGTTCTGAACCCATTTCCTTACATAAAACGGAAAAAGTCCCGAATTTAGCGGCCGCGATTTTATAAAGTTCAGGACTTTTACCTACTTCGTCCACCATATCTTTCAGAGAAGGTGGCAGAGACTTAGCAACAATGGCTTAGAGTTGAATGAGACAATGATCACATCGTACAGTTGGGATTTACTTCGAGTAATTTAGCTGTAAATCCTTTCACTGGGCCTGTCATATCAGCCGCTCCGTCTGTACAAACACTAACGCAATCCTTCCATGTTAATTCATTAAGGAGCAAATATTCATCAGTCAAACGAAATATTTCTTCACCGGTAGTTTGTTCTGGAAGTTCTTTGCAAAAGAAGAAGTTACTTACAATTATATCTCCATCGAAGTCTGCAGAAGTTGTGCGTGGCGGCTAATATCTGTGGACTTGTCGATCTGAAGTGAGAACTTCTGACTGTTGTTGATTTTCTCCTTCGTATCGTCTTCAATACAACGAGACATATCGATAACTCGGCGATTGATTGTGTCGCCAGGAAGAGGAATTTTTGAAATTTCACTAAGCAGATTCTAAACCCAGAACTATTCTCACCATCTCTTTACAAACAGGTTTTAACAGCGTTTCAATTATTGTATGTGGTTTCTTGGTCTTTACGATAAGTTCGGCTGCCTTATAACTAGCTTACCGTACTTCTTCCGAAACACGTACTGTAGCACTCATGAACAGTTCTTTGTTGTTTACTTATTTTCCAACAACCGACGAAAATAATTGACATCTTTACTTGACAGAGAAGAATGTTTTCTTGACAAATGTCGTTTCAATTTACTGGGAACCATTAGCAGTGGTACTGAGTTTTTCATCACAAACGATACACTCGGAAATTGAATACGTTATTTCACCACACACACACACACACACACACACACACACACACACACACAAAACATAGGGTATGTAATTATCACTATCTTTTCCACTGCATCAACTTTTATTTCTTTCTTTCTGGCTTAACGCTTTCGCTAGTTGCACTCATAGACGGAACACTCCGTTCAAGGAATTTGTCCATCTTGAAGAAATATCATAGTCTGTTACTTGTAATAGAACATATAAGGACCAATTACTAATACAGTTTTCGGACCACTTCAGAGCACAGCTATGATGGAACTGGAGTAATTGTAAGAAGTGGGATATATACATTATACACTTCAAAGAAGTCGCATATAACAGTGCCGATTGTTTCTACAGTGATGTCTAACAATGCGTCAGTGCAACGGTACAGAAACAAAGTATTGTTGGAGAAGTACCGACAACGTAATAAAATAATAGAAGGCTTGGAAAGTCCTGCTAATCCAAGCAGTTTAGACTGAGAGAAAAGCACATACACAGTACATGCCGTAACAGAACCTCAAAGATCAGCAATAAAGGCGAGGAATAAAAAAAAATAAAAAATGAATAAACAAAACTAACAGCAACTGTGAGTAAATAAATAACAATTAATATCTTAGAATACGATAATACGTAAACATTCGCGGCACATGAAACTAAAATATAAATAATAAAAAACTTGACGATTATTTCCTTATAATGGGTAAAATTTCGCGGCACACCTTTTACCTACTCGCGGCACACCGGTTGCGGACCACTGGCTTAGCTAACAACAAAGTAGTTTTTTTTTTTTATATGATCTTGCAATAAAAGTATCAATGAACTGAACGGTGTTATTACATAAAAAAAACCGACGAATTTACAAGTTTGAACTTTGATGTAAAGTAAAGCGGCCAACTCACGGTCCAACTTATAGGACTATCAACTTATACAACTACCGTAGGATGCGTTCACCCATTCACGCTACTAGAATCGGGTCCAACAAGATGTTCCAAGCAATCCTATGAACTTTTTTTTTTTTTTAACGTGTGTGTTTCTCTTACAATGTACTCATTTAATGTCATTGTGATTATTTTCCATCATCTGTAAGGACGACACAAGACGAACACAACATTTAATTAAAACCAGCCATACCCATGGCCGGACTTGACCCGGCGACCCCTGCAACGCGAAGCAAGCACGCTACCCCTACGCTGCCGGGGTCGGCGCACTCATACTTACGCCTTCAAAATCATTTGATATTCACACCTCAAACTTCCTGCAGGCAGCGACAACTTCACTTCTGTACACTGCTCACTCAACAATTTACAATAAACTCCGGAATTTTAAGTCTTTATTGACATAAATAACCTCTACTTTCTTTATCTTTTTTTTTTAAGAATTCACACCTTCTGAATGGAAAAGCCTTCTTCTACTTTTCATGTCTATGGCAGCATCAGATACGAGGTATTTGAATGGAAAAATTAGAATTTAATATTCCAATTGTAAAAGAAAAATTAAAAATATACATATTTAAAAGGGGCAATTAGATCACTAGGAAATTGCCACCGATGTGTTGGCTCCATCGCAATTAAATTAATAATAATAAAGTGAATCTTTATATGGATTCCAATGCCGGATCTAGGAGAAGGGGAAGGAAGGGAGGGAGCGAGCAAACCGGAACTCTTGCACCGCGAGGCAACTTCGCGAGGCGGGAATTTCAAATTTTTAGCCGGCAAAACATTCGTAGATCTGTCATTGATGGATTCACTTATTTATCTGTCTTTTAGCCTCATAACTCCTGAACTCTTTTACTTATAACAGTACACTCTCCTAGTTACTTTCTACCCCAAATATGGTTGTAAATGGCTGTAAGTTAAATGTTGAAAAAATGATTGGCGCTAAAATAATTACAGTTGTATAATACGGAGTCGAAGGAATTTTTTTAAATATTCTTTTCGCAGTTCTGGCAACCCGCGTATTTTACAAATACGTGGATTACTGGAAGTACTAATGTTAGGCGAAAACTACAAATTATCTATCTGGAGATAGACTACAACCTTGTCTCACACCCTTTTTTACTGATGCATGCCTCTCACGACGCTCTATTTAAATTTAATTTCAATTGTAATGGAACACACACGCTTCAGTCCCTACATCCCCACCTTCCTATTTGTATGAAAACTGAGATTGATAGGTGAATTATATCGCAGTTATCCCTTTGTTTGTTTTTTTTTTTTTTTTTTTTTCAAATAAGATACGGCAGTTAACGTCTTATTTGTATCGATTCTTTGAACGTATTATTTCCATAGGATACAAACGTAATCCCCTCAGAAAGGACGCGACGCTTGATTGTGTCCCAAGTTTTCTTTTATTACCTATGGCTTTACGTCTTGTCGACGCCGAAAACATTAGAGGCGGGAAAGTATTGGGGGCGAGGAACGGGTAGGAATTCATTCATAACCTGTTGTAGGAACCATATAGGCCAGGAGTGAGTATTGGCGAATGTCTTAGTTGTATAATCCACACATCCGGTCACGTGACAGAAAATTGCAGTGCCTCTTTCCTTCCAAGACGTCACATCCGGTTGGTGGGCTATTCAAAATGGATCAATGGCGGCCTACGTAACCGAAGCGGGCGTTTCGAGTGGCCAATGGCAGCCAAGGACGCATGACGTCACTTTCGCTAGGTGGCAGCACCTTCCGGCGCATATCACAAGAAACTTCACTCCGCCACGCCATATCCCGAGGCATCTGAATTTCCCCATGACGTCTGGCTGAACGTTTTACGACACGCCCGCTCGGTGAAAGGAATTCGCTCATTCCTGACAGTTAAAAGTAACAGAAAAGACAGCACCAAGAAAAGAAAACTAGAGAAGACTGAAAACCTGCAAAATCCGTTGCTGCTAAGCAACAGATTTGAGCCACTGAGTACGGAACCATGTGAAAGCCAGGCTGATGTTCAAATGGATGACGTACCTACTCAACCAACAGGAACAGCTAAGTCTGCTGATAACATTCTACCACCAGTTGTGATCATGCACACAGAAAACTTTCATGCAATGAATGTCACAATTAAAAAGCATCTCCAAGGAAACTTGAAAGTCATCTACCGAGGAGAAACGCTGAAATATCACGTGGAAAACCTACATGATTACCATATCCTTGTCAAATTTTTCAAAGAAAACGAAATAGAGTACTTCACATACCAGATGCCTGAAAACAAACTACTACAGGTTGTGATAAAAGGTTTACCATCTACAGTTACGGCAGAAGAAGTCAAAGAAGAACTAATCATACTAGGATACAACATTATCTCAGTGCATCAGTTCAAGAAAAGAGATACTAGCAGCAGGGAACTAATCCCCTTGCCAACTTTCCTCGTATCGCTGAAACCTGGAATTTCATCTGAAAAAATTTATGACCAAAAATCACTAATTTATACCAAGATACAAGTAGAACGATATCGCAACAGACTTGGACCTCCACAGTGCCAAAGGTGTCAGCGTATCGGACACACAGCACGATACTGTCAATTGGCTTATCGATGTGTGAAATGCGCTAACCTGCACCCCAAAAACCAGTGCACACTTCCAGATAACCAAAGGGCCACCTGCGCAAACTGCGGTGGCAACCATGCTGTATCATGGAAAGGGTGCAGCATATACCAAAATGCCCTACGACCTCCAAAACCAAGAAGTGAAAGAAACAATGAACAAGAAAAATACAACAGACAACAGCCTCCAGCTAGTACAAGCAACCAGTGGCAAGCGCAACCACCGGTGGGTAACAGATACCGGCACCAAGAAGCAGAAGGACCACAGGACTCGCAACGACGCTTTAACCGGAAATCTTACGCTGATGTAGCTGCAGGACGGAACAAGCATCAAATGCACAACGAAAACTCAAACCGAGAAGGTAACAACCCGGACAACGAAGAAGGGCTAACAGATTGCTTTCACAAATTCATATACAAGTTCAAACGGATGGCACAAAAAATGAAGACAGCAAGAGGAACCATGGAGAAACTACTTATATTTGCTGAATGCGTTCTGTTCTTTCTGGAATAAAAATGGATCAACAATGTAGAACATCAGACAAAAATAGTCATATGGAATGCAAACGGGCTAAAAAGTAAAATAAACGAGTTAATTGACTTCCAAAAGCGACACAACATAACCATTTTTCTGATTACCGAAACGCATCTATGACAGAGTGAAAGGATAAAAATGCCTGGAATGCACATCTACAGAAATGACAGAGTGGGTGCTCGAGGTAGAGGAACAGCCATCATTACTAAAAATAACATCACGCTCCAACCAATCCAAAACCTTCCACTAATTGAAATAGAGGCAACAGGATTATCCATATTTGCAAAAGGGGGCAAAGTCAATGTCTTCGCAGCTTACCTTGCTCCAAACAGAATGCTCATAGATCAAGATCTTGGCACATTGCTTTCTACAGGCTCCAGAATCCTCATAGAAAGAGATCTGAATGCTAAACACCAAGCTTGGAACTCTATAAGATGCAACAGGCGTGGAGAACAACTACTTGAACTAGCTGACCTACGCAACATATCTATCTTGGCGCCGTCGCAACCTACGCATATTCCTGCAAATCCAAGATATCAACCAGACATTCTGGACATAACAATTACAAAAAACATCAGCCATACTATCGAAACAATTCAAGATTTGACGTCAGACCATAATCCCGTTGTGCTGAAGCTCGGACACTGGCTGGGCGATGGTGAAAAGCCTAAACAGGAACAACAAATCAATTGGGCTTACTACACAAGATTAGTCCACAACCATATCAGAACAGCCCATACCGTCGCGTCCCCAGAACGAATTGATAAGGCGGTGAAACATCTCGAGGAAGTAATCTCACAATCCGCGAAGAAAGCGTCAATACAAACTTACACCTACAACTCAAATTATGACGGACTGCCACCTATCCTTGAAGACATTCGCCAACTAAAGAATCATCACCGAAAACAGTGGCAACGCTACAGGGATCCTAGAGACCGGAGGGAATACCAACGACTCTCACGACAGCTGACTAATAGACTAAAAGAGAGGAGGACTGAACAATGGGAGGATCGCATGGCAACCCTTACGTTAAAGAATAGAGATGCCTAGAAATTAATCCTAGCTATTAGACAACCAAAACAATCT
The DNA here is from genome assembly GCA_031002005.1 of Vandiemenella viatica. Lineage (NCBI taxonomy): Eukaryota > Metazoa > Arthropoda > Insecta > Orthoptera > Morabidae > Vandiemenella > Vandiemenella viatica. The sequence goes on from JARYHS010013631.1 coordinate 46,803,165, forward strand.
ATAACTGGACCAGATGGACCATGCTTCTCCCCTCTGGCCAGAGCCGAAGTACTTGCAGAAAACTTTGCCACCCATTATTCACTACCAGCCACGGAACAAACCACCCAAGAAATCGAAGAAACTGCGATAATAGAAGAAGCCGCCAGAGAAATAATGGAAACACCAGTAGAAGAATGCCTAGATCTGATAACACCTCGAGAAGTAAAGAAAGCAATACAAAACCTGAAGCCTACAAATCCCCAGGGCCCAACAATATCAGCAACCTACACCTTAAAAACTTACCCACAAAAGCAATAGTACTCATGACCAGGATTTTTAATGCATGCCTGTTAAATAGTTACTTTCCTGAAAGGTGGAAACTGGCCAAAGTGATCGCAATTCCGAAAAAGGGGAAAAATCCAATACTACCAGGTAGCTACAGACCTATCAGCCTCCTATCTTCCGTGTCGAAAATATTTGAAAAACTCATACTCACGAGGATGAACCAAACCCTTGAAAGAGACAAAATTATCCGACCAGAACAATATGGATTTCAACCCAAACCATCCACAACATGTCAGCTGCTACGGATCGTAGAAAATATCACGCACGGATTCAACATAAGCAAATCAACGGCTGCTGTCTTTCATCTACATATATACTCTGCAATTCACAAAATTGTGGGTGGCAGAGGGTGCTCAGCACCAAAGCTAACCTCTTTGCTCTGCATTCCAATCCCTAATGGTACGAGGGAAAAAAGAATTCATATAAGAATCAGTCCGGCACCTTATTTCTCTAATTTTATCTTTCCTGTCCTTCCGACTCAAATAGGTTGGTGGAAGAAGTATTTCACTACACTCATGAGTGAAAGTTGGAGTACGCATGTTTTCCAATAAGTTTAAACGAAACGTGTGTCGTCTATCTACCAGAGACTCCCAACCTAATCTACTAATCAGTTCTGTGACGCTTTCATAAGGACTGTAGCAAGCGGTCACGAATCGAGCGGCTCTTCTCTGTACTTTCTCTATACTTTCGATCAATCCCTTACGAAACGGGTCCCAAATGGCACAACAATAATCCAAATGTAGACGCACAAGAGATTTATTTGTACGCTATCTCCTTTGTTTGTTCATTACAATTTTTCAAGATTCTACCTATGAATCGCAGCCTAGAATTTGCTCTACCTACTAAAGAATTAATGTGTATGTCCCATTTCATGTTCCTTTGTACTGTTACTCCCAAATATTTAATAGAATCGACCATATCAATAACTGTATTGTTTAACTCGTATTTCTGAACAATCGGATTCTTTTTGTTAGTTATGCTCATTGTCTTGCACGTTTTACAGTTTAGAGTAAGTTGCCACTCAGCGCACCAAGCCAAAATAACATCCAGATCGCGCTGAATTTCTAAGCAATCGGCCAAAGTTCTTACTTCCCTATAAATAACCGCATCATCAGCAAACAATCTAAAAAGGCTTTTCACTTTGTCTCCGAGATTGTTTATAAAAATTAAGAAAAGAAGTGGTCCTATTACACTTCCTTGACGTACACCCGATGTAACATCTAGATTAGAAGAACTTTCTCCTTCAACGACAACATACTGCGACCGACCAGTTAGAAAATCCTATATCCATTCACAAAGCTGATCCGATATACCGTACGCTCAAAGCTTCGCTAAAAGGCGGTTGTGTGGCACAGAGTCAAAGGCTTTCTGGAAATCTAAAAAAATTGCATCTACTTGTGAACCTGTATCGATAACTTTCATTACGTCGTGTGTAAATAGGGCCAGCTGTGTTTCACATGATCTTTTCTTCCGAAATCCATGTTGATTTGTTGTAAGCAATTTATTATAATCTAGAAAATTCATAATGTTCGAGCATATAATATGCTCCATAACTCTACTACAAACAGATGTTATGGATATGGGACGATAGTTCCCAGGATCACTTCGATCACCTTTTTTGAAAATCGGAGTTACTTGTGCGATTTTCCAGTCTGAAGGTACTTTTCGCTCTTCTAATGATTTACTGAATATATCAGACAGAAATGGCCCGATTTCTGCAGCATACTCTGAAAATACTCTTACTGGAATTCCATCCGGGCCCGGTGCTTTCCCCCACTTCAGGAGCTCTAATTGCTTAACGATACCTGCAGTATCTATTCGTAATGATTCCATCACCGACTCGCCACGGCGTGGGAAAACGGGAATACTATCCTTATGTTCATTTGTAAATGAATTTTTGAATACAGTATTTAGTACGTTAGCTTTATCGAGGCTTTCATTAACCTCGGAACCTTCACGAATTAGTGCTGGAATATTGCTGTTGGTACAATTAACTTTTCGTACATACGACCAAAATTTCTTTGGGTTTTCTGTGAGACTCTTAGAGAGAGAGTTGGAGTGAAAATCGTTAAAGGCCTCGCGCATTACATTCTTAATACGTCCTCTTAAATCAGCTAAGGTTTCTAAATCGCTGCGACACCCCTTCCTTCTTGAGCGTGCGTGTATTTTCCTTTGTTTTTTTAGTAATCTTTTGACTTCGCATGTGTACCACGGTGGATCATCCTCTCCCTTTATTGTCCGCTTTGGTATATGTATTTCCATTCCTTCCCTGACTATATGAAAAAACGATGCCACATCTCTTCAACGGTGTCCTTTGTTGACTTGAAGTTATGGTATTTATTTCTCAGGTAGGTTCTAAAACACTCCTTTGAGGCCTTACTGAGTCTGTATACAATCCGCCCTTTTTTACTTTTTCGCTCGGTCATTGATTTGATAGTCGCAATTACCGCTTTGTGATCGCTTATTCCTTTGGTCGTTGAAATGTCGGTGAATAATTCTGGCCTGTTGGTAACTAGCAAGTCTAAAATGTTTTCGCTACCGTTATGACACCGCTTAGGTTCATTAACTAGCTGCTCGAGATGATTATCTGACAATAACTCGAGAATTACTTCAGAAGCTGCCTTATCCCTGCTACCTGTGATGTGAACGTAATTACGCCAGTCAATATAAGGCAGATTGAAGTCGCCTCCTAGAATCATAGCATGATCTTTAAAACAGCTAGCTATACTATTTACATTATTTCTTAACTCCTCGACGATAGCTATATCCGAATCAGGTGGACGGTAGAAGGCACCTATGATGAGTTTTGACCCAGCAACGTTGAGTTTAATCCATATGATTTCACAGTTCGTATCGACGTCTATTTCATTACATGGGAGAAATTTACTCACAGCTATAAATACCCCACCTCCATGAGAATGTAATCTGTCTTTAAGAAAAACGTTCATGCTATCTTTAAAAGTTTCGGCGGAACTTATTTCCGGTTTCAACCAACTTTCTGTACCGATAACGATATCCGCTTCTGTACTACAAATAACGGTTTCAAGTTCCGGTTGTTTGTTACAAACGCTTCTACAGTTAATTACGAGAACTTTTAACTGACGAGATTCTTTTACGTTGCTCCTACATTCCGGTGTTGTATCTGATGGGTTGCCCGTAACTGAATTTCGTGTTTCTGGTCTTCCTCCCTCAGCCTAAAAAACCACCCAGTGCATTCCACACGGCCCCTGCCACCCGTGTAGCCGATTCACGTGTGTAGTGCACACCTGACCTATTAAGGGGAACCCTACAAGACTCGACCCTATGGCGAAGATCGAGAAATCTGCAGCCAATGTCATCACAGAAACGTCGTAATCTCTGGTTCAGCCCCTCAATATGGCTCTGAACCAGAGGTCCACAATCAACTCTGTCTACGATGCTACAGATGGTTAGCTCTGCCGAAATCTTGCGGTCACTGGCCACAGAGTTCACCCTTTCAGCCAGCCGCCGGAAGGAAGAGAAGATAAACCTCAGACCCAAGGCGACAGGCATCATTGGTGCCGACATGAGCCACAATCTGTAGTTGGCTACACCCCGTCCCCTCTATTGCATCCGGAATGGCCTGTTCCACATCTCTGATCAGGCCACCCGGAATTCACACTGAATGGACGTTGAATTTCTTCCCCGAGGAATCCGCTATTTCCCTAAGGGGCTCTAATAACCGCCTAACATTAGAGCTCCCAACTACCAGAATGCCCTTCTGCGTTTGCTCAGACCTGGCGGGCTGGGGGGTCGCCAACTCGCAGGATGACAATTGTGGGACTGAGTCAGCCTCCAACAATACATCAAACCGGTTGGACAGACGAACAAGTTCAGCGTCTTCGCCTTTATGCCTGTTCGACTGCCCCGTGTGCGGCTTCGAAGTCTAGAAGCCATACGCCAGTCACCAACAGGCGACTGCGGCACATCATCCAACACTTCAGCCTGGGTTGCAGGTAAGACAGTCGATATGGGAGAATCTGTGATAGGCTTGGCTATATCAGTTTCCCCAACATCACATCTGCTGCAGGCTTTTACGGCAGCTTCCAGCTGCGTAACTTTCGCTAACACAGCTGCAAGCTGAGCGCGCAGATCAGCCACCTCAGCTCGCGTCTGCACACAGCAATCACAGTCCCTAGACATACTGCTTTTGAACAACGCAAAAAGAAAGGAAACAAAAAAAGTAAAGAAAAAAGGAACAGAAACTAGAAATAACCTGTACTTCCTACAAAATATATACACTCGGAGATTGCACTAATCAAATCCCCACACCACTACAGATAAAATATAACAATAAAATACGCTACTGCACTCGGCAACTGTTCAAACGCTACTAACTAGTACTGTCTACAAAATGTAGACACTCAGAGATTACACTATTCAAATACCCACACAACTACAGATATAAAAACAACAACAAAATACACTACTGCACTCGCTGACTGTTCAAACGCTACTAGCGACCACTGTTTACAAAATGTAAACACTCAGAGATTACACTATTCAAATACCCACACCACTACAGATATAAAAACAACAACAAAATACACTACTGCACTCGCTGACTGTTCAAACGCTACTAACGACCACTGTTTACAAAAAGTAAACACTCAGAGATTACACTATTCAAATACCCACACCACTACAGATATAAAAAACAACAACAAAATACGCTACTGCACTCGCTGACTGTTCAAACGCTACTAGCGACCACTGTTTACAAAATGTAAACACTCAGAGATTACACTATTCAAATACCCACACCACTACAGATATAAAACACAACAAAATACGCTACTGCACTCGCTGACTGTTCAAACGCTACTAACGACCACTGTTTACAAAATTTAAACACTCAGAGATTACACTATTCAAATACCCACACCACTACAGATATAAAAACAACAACAAAATACGCTACTGCACTCGCTGACTGTTCAAACGCTACTAACGACCACTGTTTACAAAATGTAAACACTCAGAGAATACACTATTCAAATACCCACACCACTACAGATAAAAAACAACAACAAAATACGCTACTGCACTCGCTGACTCTTCAAACGCTACTAACGACCACTGTTTACAAAATGTAAACACTCAGAGATTACACTATTCAAATACCCACACCACTACAGATATAAAAACAACAACAAAATACGCTACTGCACTCGCTGACTGTTCAAACGCTACTAACGACCACTGTTTACAAAATGTAAACACTCAGAGATTACACTATTCAAATACCCACACCACTACAGAAATAAAAACAACAACAAAATACACTACTGCACTCGCTGACTGTTCAAACGCTACTAACGACCACTGTTTACAAAATGTAAACACTCAGAGAATACACTATTCAAATACCCACACCACTACAGATATAAAAACAACAACAAAATACGCTATTGCACTCGCTGACTGTTCAAACGCTACTAACGACCACTATTTACAAAATGTAAAACACTCAGAGATACACTATTCAAATACCCACACCACTACAGATATAAAAACAAACAACAAAATACGCTACTGCACTCGCTGACTGTTCAAACGCTACTAACGACCACTGTTTACAAAATGTAAACACTCAGAGATTACACTATTCAAATACCCACACCACTACAGATATAAAAAACAACAACAAAATACACTACTGCACTCGCTGACTGTTCAAACGCTACTAACGACCACTGTTTACAAAAAGTAAACACTCAGAGATTACACTCTTCAATACCCACACCACTACAGATATAAAAAACAACAACAAAATACGCTACTGCACTCGCTGACTGTTCAAACGCTACTAACGACCACTGTTTACAAAATGTAAACACTCAGAGATTACACTATTCCAATACCCACACCACTATAGATATAAAAACAACAACAAAATACGCTACTGCACTCGCTGACTGTTCAAACGCTACTAACGACTACTGTTTACAAAATGTAAACACTCAGAGATTACACTATTCAAATACCCACACCACTACAGACGTTGAAAAAGCGTTCATTAAAGTATGGATTCCGAGCCTAACTGCGAACTCAAACAACGTTACAGCATAGCCTGGTAAAGCTGATTGGTAACTACTTAACAGGACGCAGATTTTATGTCTCCGTAGACGGACAACGCTCTGCAATATACAACATAGAAACTGGAGTCCCTCAAGGAGCTGTTTTGTCACCTACTTTATTTAATATATACGTCAACGACATGCCTTCTGGTGAACATGTTCAACTTGGTCAGTATGCCGACGACACCATGCTCTACACCAACGGCAATAAGCACGACCTAAATATAAGAAGGCTACAGAAGGCATTAGACGATATCGCCACATGGAGTAGACGCAATAAAATAAAAATAAACGCTGAGAAGTGCGCAGCCATGTACTTTACAAAAAAGAGGCCGATACTACAATAAAACCTTACATTCATGGACAAACCCATCAAATGGAACGCTACATTTAAGTATCTCGGGATATTACTTGACAATAAGCTTTCATTCCGACAACACATCTTAGATCAAAAGAGAAAAGGACTGGAAATCTTCTTAAACCTGTACCCAATCATGAAAAGCACCAAACGACGCAGAAAACCAAACTGAGAATTTTCAAATCCATTGTCATTCCAACTCTACTATATGGATGCGAAGTCTGGGGCATGGCATCTAACACCAATGTTTTACATATCCAACGACTGCAAAACAAATTTCTACGAGCCATACTTAACGCTCCCTACGGCACCAGAATCACAGAACTACATGAAGCCACATCCATTTTGCCCATAAAAAGTGCAATAGTCAACAAAACAGAACAACTAATTAAGAGAATCGGAACAATCAGAAACTTAAACGATTGGTACAAAAATGTAGGAACTTACGCACCTAAACGATGGCATAAATACAGAGTACCACTTAGTATAATAATGGAGGCATCGTAACCAACTATTTAAAGAACAGAAGGGGTTCCAAATAAGAACTTGATCGAAGTTCAAAGCCTGGTTTTCCCCTTAAGCGAAAAAACAAAATTGAGCATCCAAAACCCACCAAACTTTAAAAGGAAGTTATGCTATTTAATATATAGCGGGACTTCACAACAAGACAAAAGGCAGCGAAAAAAAAAAAAGTGAATCACTATTAAGACGGCCCGGCAACCTAATGATAGCCTCACGCCAAGCACACAGCTTGGAATTCAAGGCTAACTAACACCAATGGCCGGCGCCTCCTACGCACAATAGAAAGAAACGATGCAGTGGCCTGGGGCCCAACGGAACCTACATTCTTTAAAGGTAGAGCCTACGCTGATACACTAGACATCGGGATAACCAAGGGTTTACAGCACAACATCGCTGTAAACTACTAAGACAGCCCTCTCATCCGATCATGTTCCAGTTATCTTCAACCTGGCGGTTGGAGCTCCTCTACGGAAGAACAGACACAGAGATCTGAGGCGCACAAGTTGGACCGCTTGCCAGACATTCCTAATTGAGCACATCACCAACATCCCGCCACCTAACGAAGCCGGGCCATGCGCTGCGATAACTGCCCTTACTGACCTCATAAATGCTGCCGCAAATCACGCTACTCCACCATCTAAGACTCAGCCAGAGCGATCCAAACTGCCACCAAACATCCGCCACACCATAACTTTAAAAAACCAGCTCATGCGGGAGTGGCAAATTACGAGAGATCCGGTCACAAAAGAACAGTCAATCGTCTACAACGAGAAATCAAGGCTGAGGTCAGCAAACATCGGGTGCGTGACTGGGAAGGCCTAGTAGCCACACTCTCAATTGAGGACAGATCAATCTGGACTACCACTAAGCGCATGCTACAACAAAGAAAAAGAATGCCACCGCTTACTGTCTGAAATAACATTGTCGCTGAACCAGTAGCTAAAGCGGACGCGCTGGCTGAGGCATTTGAAGAAAACTTTTGCCCAATAGAAGACCCCCGCGATGATAATCACATACATCTAGTCAAACAGGAGCTTGAACGCCATCTAAATGCCACAGCTCACAATGAAGAACCATCGAACACACCACTGAAGAAGAGGTAACTACCTGCTACGACGCGTTGCCACCAACAAAGCCGCTGGCCACGACCAAATAGATGGACTACTTCTCCGTCATCTACCGCCACAAGTAATCACCTACATCACACTAACATTCAACAATATCTTGCGCACTGGTGTATTTCAAAAAATGTGGAAGCATGCTGAAATTGTTCCGGTACCAAAACCAGGCAAGACAAAAGATCGCCAAAATCATATAGACCGATCAGCCTCCTACCGACTCTATCCAAAATTTTTGAAAAAATTTACCTCAAATGGCTACTCCAACATATTAACTCTGCGAGACTTCTCCCCAATGAACTGTTCGGCTTCAGAAATCATCATTCAACCCCGCAGCAACTACTTCGACTTGTGGAATATGCAATGAGTGCCCTTAAGAAGAAGGAATACTTCGGAGCAGTCGTACTTGACGTAAGCCGTGCGTTTGATTCGGTCTGGCATGAGGGCCTACTTTACAAGCTAATACTACAGAGGATTCCCCTGTCTCACGTTAGACTCATCAAAAACTACTTTGCTGGACGCACTTTCCGCGTTATCACGGAAGACGCAATCTCCTCTATTAAAGCAATTAAAGCCGGTGTCCCGCAGGGTTCCGTTCTCGGACCTGTCCTCTACAATCTCAATACGGCTGATATACCTAGGACAGACCAGACCCTGAGTGCATTCTACGCTGATCATACTGCCCTATATACCAAGAGTATCAAGGCAACACACACCGTGACCAAGCTCCAAAGAGGATGCGACCAAATCGAATTATGGGCGAAGAAATGGCGTCTAGCATTTAATTCAGTTAAGAGCCAGGCTATAATTATCACCAGAAGAAAGGTCCCGCCCCTTAACAATATCAAGATACGTGGCGAACACATCAAATGGTCCACCACTGCTCATTATCTAGGTGTCACCTTAGATAAAAGGCTGACCTGGAAAGAACACATCAAGAGTACACATACAAAAGCCATGGGCAGGATGCGACAACTCTATCCGATTCTCAATCCGGCCTCGCCTCTTCATCCACGCACTGCCATCACCCTCTACACAGCCACTATTAGGCCTATCCTCGAATATGCTGCCACGGTGTGGGGCAATGCTTCTCCCAGCAACATCAAACCCCTTCAGCGCGTCCAAAACCGGGCAATAAGGTACGCCTACAAGCTACCTATAGACACTCCAACAGAGCTGCTCCATCAAATAAGCGGCTTACCATTACTAAAAGAACGCTTCAAAAAAAGCAGCAAAAAAGCTCTACATACAATGCCCCCAACACACTAATCCGCTGATTCAACAGCTGGGCACTCATGTGCAATATAAAGCTACCACAAGATGGCCAGTCAAACTGGCAAGGGACGATGACGCCCCACAAGATCTTGCGCATTAACAGGATAGGATAATTCAATAACGACAGCCGGAAAACACACCCAATGAACGCAAATCAACAGGATCTGGCAAATCCCACAAAGACAGACAAATAAAAATGACAACCATAACATCTGGAAGGAGCAACGAGGGAGGAGCAGCTATGGATCGTCTGTTCGACATTGTTGGGTCACTTCTGACAATGTTAACGACACTACTGACAAAGTTCGATCAACTGGCCGCGGACATTAAATCCGCAATAACGACGGCTCACCGAGCTGACCTTCCACAGAATTCCCACGCCAGTCATGGACAGAGTTAACATAGATGGCATATCAATATGCATATGGAATGCCGACGGCATTTTCCAACAACTCGGTGAGTTTAGGCAATTCCTACGGGAAGAGAACGTAGACATATGTCTAGTAGCCGAAACTCACTTAAAACCTGATCTCAGAGCAACGGTAGCCAACTACCTGTGCTACCGTCATGACAGACCCACTGCGGGAGGAGGAGTGACCATATACATTAAAAGAGGCATTCCTCACCACACGGTACACACTCCACCACTGCAAATAATCGAAGCAACAGCAATCGAAATGGCAACCACATCGGGACCGGTCACCGTCGTCTCAGCATACAGACCGCCACGAAGAGCTCCAATTGAAGATGATATCCGCCAGCTGCTCACCCTTAGGGGTAAGCTCATCATTGGAGGCGACTTCAATGCAAAACATCCTGCATGGAAGTCAAGAGTCAGCAATCCAGCGGGAAACCAGCTATACAGAATGAGTGCCAGGAACAATCTCCAGGTGTGGGGCCCGGACGAGCCGACCCACCACCCCTGTAGCGGCAGCCGCCCTGATGTCCTTGATATAGTATTCACCCGAGGCATCGCTGGCTTCGTCTCCGCCACCACCATGAACAGGCTCTCATCAGACCACTCTCCAGTCATGATGAGTATCGACGTTGGATCATGGAGACAAATTGTTCCAAATGAATTTAATTATAACCGTACAAACTGGGAATGGTTCCGCGTAGAAGTCTCAGAATCCATCCAGCGCCTGCGCCCACTGGACGAGAGGCAAATTGAGGCGGCTATAAAACAGGTCTCATCTGTCATCCTTGACGCAGCGAATTCTGCGACGCCTCCTCCCGCGACAAGACAACACTCACGCCAATTACCACCACATCTGTTGGCTCAGATTAGACACAAGAACAGAGTGGCTAAGGAGTGGAGGCAGCCCAACACCAGGCGCCTCCTAAATCGCCTGCAGCGCGAGCTGAAGGTGAGTCTCCAGGAACACCGCAACAGAGAATGGGCCGCTCGCCTGGCGTCGCTGAACGTGACCGACGGTAATCTGTGGGTGGAGACCCGCCGGTTCACCAAGAAGCGCACAAGAATGCCCCCGCTACATGGCGAGAGGGGACTAGTCTTCAGCGACAAAGACAAGGCCAATGCCCTCGCCGATCACTTTGAGAAACAGTTTCGGCCTGCGCAGGACGACGACGAGGAAGAATCTGCGGATATCCGCAGAAGACTGCGGCGCTTCCTCGCCGCCGATGACGACGGCTACCACATCGACGAGGTCTCTGCAGAAGAAGTTCGCCGAATCATCTCCAGATTAAACATCAAAAAGGCACCTGGAAATGATAACCTGGGAAACAGGCTGCTGAAAAACCTTCCAGCTCAAGCAATAGAACGCATAACTGAGCTGTTCAACTGTATATTACGCACTCAACACTACCCCCGATGCTGGAAGCAGGCAACGGTGATCGGAGTACACAAGCCAGGGAAGAACGGCACTTTTCCCCAAAACTACAGGCCCATAAGCCTCCTCCCATCACTAAGCAAGGTCTTTGAGGCTCCTTCTCAAGAAGATGGAAGAACACATCCGCATAGAGAACATCATCCCGGAGTTCCAGTTTGGTTTCCAGAGGGGTCACTCCGCCACCCAGCAGATCATGCGCATAGTTGAGCGTGCCACGACCGCATTCAACCACCGGAGCTACTGTCCGCTAGTCCTACTAGATGTGGCAAGAGCATTTGACTCAGTTTGGCACAGCGGATTACTTTATAAGCTTTACAACCAGGGACTCCCCGGCCCGCTTGTGAAGCTAATAAGGAGTTACATCACTGGAAGATCCTTCAGAGTGAGAGTTGGGAATGATCTATCTTCCCGCCGCCCAATCAATGCAGGTGTGCCGCAAGGGTCAGTACTAGGGCCGGTACTGTACAACCTGTATACTGCCGACATCCCTGCTCCAGCAACGGTTCGCACAGTCCTATACGCGGATGACACGGCCTTCTTCACCGCGCATAGATGCAAAGCTGCTGCCATTCGCCGTCTACAACAAGTACTTCAACAAACTGAAGCTTGGGCCAGGCGGTGGAGGATTACCATAAACTCGACCAAGACCCAAGCAATAATGCTGACGAGACGTCTGGGGAAACGTGATCGCCAGCGCAACCAGACAACAAAACTACGACTTCACGGAGAGGACATCGAGTGGTCAACCACTGTAAAATACCTTGGTGTGACGCTTGACTCCAGGCTCCCATGGAAGCGTCACATTGAGCAGACCCGACTCAAAGCCATAACGAGGCTGAGGGAGCTGTACCCTATTCTAAATACGGACAGTGCACTGGCAGCCAATACCGGAGTGAGCGTATATTGCAGCCTGATAAGACCGGTAATTGAGTACGCGTGTCCCGTATGGGGCTACGCCTCCAGGTCTTCGATAAAAAGGCTGCAGACCAAGCAGAATCGTGCGCTTCGGCGAGCACTACACGTGCCTCCCCGGTTTCCCACAGCTGACCTGCACGAAGCCGCAGGTATCCCGATGCTCGAAGAAAGAATCGCACAGATTACAAGATCTTTCTACCGAGCATCCAGAAAATCAAACAATCCTTTAATTGCCAACTTAGGGCAATACTACACATTGTACGACAAGCACAAGAGACCGCTGTCTATATTGACATAAAACTAAAAATAGATCCGAGCAAACCAAAAGACTTATCAAAAGTAATGGAACTGACCTTTTAACGTTTGAAGGAAGTGTCAACAGACAAACCCTTCCCAATAAACTGCTTAAGAAGATAAAGCAGTAAATGCTCTGGACGACGAACGTCTGGAAGGAGATGCGTTACGCGCAAGAACTTCCCCGCACTCTGGGACCAAAGCATTCCCAGATGACTAATGCCTAGGCGAGGAGCGTTATACTGGATAAAGAAGGGAAGGTATGACCAAGCTACTGAAATTATTGGAAGGCCCGTTGAAACCAAAAAAGATGTTTGGGATGCTCTGATTGATGAATGGCAGCAAACAGTAACACGGGCAGAAGAACCTTCGACATGCTTCCTTGCGTGAAAGAGAGAATTATCTTATTCAGTAAGTTTTCATTCAGTACTGTGGCCATTATAAAATAAATATATTTTGTAAAAATGTTCATGGCGGGTCGCGGGTTGGTAACCTATGCTTTAGGGCAGTAATTTAATAATAATAATAATAAAAACCATTAAAACGCGAGGAGGAGATGCTTTTTTCATTTTCTTGCTGCGAGTCAGAGTCAATGTGTATTTTGTTTAGCTGCCATTATCTGTAGAGGAAGCAGCAGCGAAAAAGCCAGGGGTAAACAGGATTTTACTATGTAGAAAGATACTTTTTATCACAACTAACGATGTGATTATCAGTATGCATTTGTCACTAGCCATGAACGCTGCCCGTGTATTGGGCTTTACTGTAGTCCGATAATAAATTACGTGTCGTTAACCCTCGGGTGCCACCTTGAAAGCAATTTTAACGCTAAATATGTCAATAAGCGGCAGTGGCGTAGCTAGGTCAACAAGGGCCCCGGTGCAAAAAATTTATTTTGGGCCCTCAGGCCATACGGGCGACCTTTTTTTTTTGCTTCATGTGCTGGTAGGGGCCCCATGAACTGAGGTGGGGGCCCTTGAGTTGTCGTTAGGGGCCCCCTGAACAGTGGTTGGGGGCCCTCCTGAGCAGCGAGGGCCGTGTCTCAGGGGCCCCCTTAGACGACGGTAGAGCAAAAAAAAAAGGTCGCCGAGGTGCGCGCTTTGGAGCCCTTTCAGGTATGCTTGGGGGCCCCATGAGCGTAGGGGCCCCGGTGCACTGCACCGCCTAGCCCCATAGTAACTACGCCCCTGATAAGCGGCAGTGGCGGATGTAGGAATTATCTGAGCCGCGGCAAAAACTGTGAGATTGCCGCCGCACAGTGTGTTATTTTCTAACTCTAGAGGGACAAAAGTCAGTTTTGACACCAGTCTACACAGACAAAATGGTTATTCATATTTAAAGTAGACAAACTATATTATCAGGAACAAATGTTTATTTTACGCGAATCTGTGACTAACAATGGAAAAAGTAATTTGAACAATGGGCTTCCTGTGACCCACCGATCAAGTGCTGAATTCGACCGCGCCATTCGACTGAGTTTGGTCGATGATTACGCTGTGTTTCTGTGTGGTATTAGTAATTTGTGTGTTGCTATTGCTTTTGGTGAGTTTCAAGGTAAGTTTACGCATGATTTTTCCGTAATACGTTTTAAAACTGAATCATTAGCATCATTAAAACAGAGCGAGATTATTTTTGAGTTTTAGTTCATTATACCAAACTATTCCTATATTTATTTGAAAGAGATACTTATTATCTACAAGAATTACCTTCATTTGTTTGCGCATGTTTGCGACACCCGTACAACTTTTCTTCATTTTCAGAATGACTGCACAAATTTCGTGTAGAGAATTTTTCAACGTATGGTTTTCTAACGCAAAACAATCAAAGAAAAGTGCTTTGTTACAGTTTGTATTGCGATGACTAGGTGACACATCGTTTTCAGATGACATTATAATGAGTTTGAAAGCTACTATCAGAATTGATTCTCTAAAAATTGAGCAAAGATGTTCTAAAACGGGAAGACATAGATACCGCTTCCTAAACACATATTCTAAGTGGTTAGAAGGAAAACTGATATTGTCACTAAAACTACGCTGCTTGGGACGAGTTCTGGCTCATATGGAAGACCACAAAAAGACTTTGAGAGTTCAAGTATCAAAACAAGCATCTTCTTAAAATGGCAAGTCAAGAAGAAATTTCGATGGCAATCGTGAAAGAGCTTTGTCTTTATTCACCTAGAAGAGGTACTAATATGAAGAAATCGCGGAAATGTTTAGAGACCTCAAAACCAGCTGGACTATCAGAGGACCAAGCTCTCGGTTTAATGGTTGTTGCCTATTTCTCGACACACCAGTATAAAACAATACGCCTGCAATCAAAAGGTATTAACAGGAGAATGTATCCACCTTATTAAAAAAATTTGTTTTGCGTTAGCAAACCATACGTTGAAACATTCTCTACACGAAATTTGTGCCGTCATTCTGAAAAATGAAGAAAAGTTGTATGGGTGTCGCAAACATGCGCAAACAAATGAAGGTAATTCTTGTAGTTAATAAGTAGCTCTTTCAAATAAATATAGGAATAGTTTGGTATAATGAACTAAAACTCAAAATGAAATTGGCTCAGAAGTTTTTTTTTTAAAAAAAAATAATCTCGCTCACTTTTAATGATGCTAATGATTCAGTTTTAAAACGTATTACGGAAAAATCATGCGTAAACTTACCTTGAAACTCACCAAAAGCAATAGCAACACACATACTACTAATACCACAGAGAAAAACAGCGTAATCATCGACCAAACTCAGTCGAATGGCGCGGCAGAATAGACCACTTGATTGGTGGGTCACAGGAAGCCCATTGCTCAAATTATTTTTTCTATTGTTGGGCGCAGATTTGTGGAAAATAAACCTTTGTTCCTAATAATATAGTTTGTCTACTTCAAATATGAATAACTATTTTGCCTGTGTAGACTAGTGTCAAAATTGACTTTTGTCCCTCCAGATGTAGAAAATAACACACTGTGCGCCGGTTTGAACATTATCTTGCCGCCTCCAACATCACCACGCCACTAGAGATGTAAAAGTAACGAGAAATTCTGTACCCGTATGTATTCTTTACTAAACCAATTAATACCCGTTACTTTCGAATCGTTACTTGTAACTTTCGGTACAATCGAACAATAGCATGAAGTATTGTATCGAGTCGCGCCGTGTACGGGATAACTTTGGTACTATCGTATCGATTCGTTACTCGTTACTTTCGGTACAATCGAACAATAGCATGAAGTATTGTATCGAGTCGCGCCGTGTACGGGATAACTTTGTTACTATCGTATCGATTCGTTACTCGTTACTTTCGGTACAATCGAACAATAGCATGAAGTATTGTATCGAGTCGCGCCGTGTACGGGATAACTTTGGTACTATCGTATCGATTCGTTACTCGTTACTTTCGGTACAATCGAACAATAGCATGAAGTATTGTATCGAGTCGCGCCGTGTACGGGATAACTTTGGTACTATCGTATCGATTCGTTACTTGTAACTTTCGGTACAATCGAACAATAGCATGAAGTATTGTATCGAGTCGCGCCGTGTACGGGATAACTTTGGTACTATCGTATCGATTCGTTACTCGTTACTTTCGGTACAATCGAACAATAGCATGAAGTATTGTATCGAGTCGCGCCGTGTACGGGATAACTTTGGTACTATCGTATCGATTCGTTACTCGTTACTTTCGGTACAATCGAACAATAGCATGAAGTATTGTATCGAGTCGCGCCGTGTACGGGATAACTCTGTTACTATCGTATCGATTCGTTACTCGTTACTTTCGGTACAATCGAACAATAGCATGAAGTATTGTATCGAGTCGCGCCGTGTACGGGATAACTTTGTTACTATCGTATCGATTCGTTACTCGTTACTTTCGGTACAATCGAACAATAGCATGAAGTATTGTATCGAGTCGCGCCGTGTACGGGATAACTTTGGTACTATCGTATCGATTCGTTACTCGTTACTTTCGGTACAATCGAACAATAGCATGAAGTATTGTATCGAGTCGCGCCGTGTACGGGATAACTTTGTTACTATCGTATCGATTCGTTACTCGTTACTTTCGGTACAATCGAACAATAGCATGAAGTATTGTATCGAGTCGCGCCGTGTACGGGATAACTTTGTTACTATCGTATCGATTCGTTACTCGTTACTTTCGGTACAATCGAACACTAGCATGAAGCATCGCATCGCATACGGGACGACTTCGTTCGTACTTGGGAAAGTTTTAGTGAATTGTTTATTTAGTAAAATAAGTTTAGGTAAGTTGTTCATTTGGATAAATGTAATTAGCACATGGATCTTACGGAAAACCTGTGAATGTACACATGATTTACTGTAATGAATATTATATACGAAAGAATAATCTGATTTCAAAACAAACCCCTGTGTGAATAAAAATAAAAAAAAAAACAAAAAAAATAGACCTGACCTTTTACCTGACTATGACATATCTAGTAAAAATAACCAATGACGGTTATTTTTTAAAGTAGCCTGCTCAAAGCCTTGCCTATAAGCCTGATGTGATAATGGGACATGAATTTAACAAATAGTATAATCTCATCAAAGTATTTTGTTTTTAAATAGGTTGTTTCACCACTGTCTTCCTTTAAGGTTTTCATTTATTTTTGTAAATTCATCTTTTTGTGATAGGTTAGTTAAATCCAATCGGGCCTGCAGGCAAAATACTATTGACTCCCGCGTTAATTGTTTCATTTTATAACTATCAATATTCAAAACTTTTAAATCAATAACAAAGGTTCAGGACAAACATGCGATTAATTGTTGTTGCATCGCGGTTACAACAAACATCCAACATCAAAGCCAGAACCGCATTGATGATTGATCACATGGATCCTGCGGTAATACTTAATACAGTAACTAACACCAGGCAAAAGGAATAAAGTCATTGTAACTTGTTCTTTGTTTATGGAATTCTGTAACTGCAAAAACAGGGCTGCTAGATTTGTTTCTGGAAATTATTGCAGAACGCAATCAGTAACAGATATGATAAAAGAGCTGGAATGGGATTCATTGGAAGACAGGAGGAGGATGAAGAGGGTCATGGGAGTGTACAAGGCGTATATTGATGGTGAGGCATGGAAAGATATTGGTGTAAGAATCAAAAGTAATGCTTGGAAGGGAAAAGATAACCATGACCACAATCTTGCACTCGATTTCAGGCACAAGGATTTAGGAAGATTCTCTTTTTAGGTAAGGGTGTTATGGATTGGAATATGTTGCCAAGACAAATTATGAATAATTTACCAGTTAAAATTTGTAGAGGGAAAATGTAGGTGGATGCAGGAAAGGAGGGAAGATGAGTGTGTAGGGAAATTGCCACCGGAGCGTACGCTCCATTGCAATTTTATTAAAAATTATTAGAGCAATACAAGTGCAGAGATGTATATCAAAAACTATTATACAACTCTTTTATATTGTAAATTACACTACAAAATAAAATAGAAGGTATCAATTCTCAAAATAAACAAATTTCACAAATGTTTGAAATCAATAAACCTCACTAATGAACTATCAATGAAAATTATCCATACAAATTTTTTATTTACAAATTATGCACTGTAAATTTTAATGTTAAACAAAATAAAAACTACAAAATTAATCTTTACGTTGTCAATATTAGTTACCTGCGGGAGCTGGAACGTGTTCGTATCTATACGACAATGGCGAGTAACGGAACATGTGAGTAACGAAATGAATTTGTGAGTAACGATTCGGTACTTCGAGTCAGGCGACGAACCCGTTACTCAGTAACGAATACATCGTTACTTTTACAGCTCTATACGGCAAGCGTCGTCGCTCCGATTGTCGCCATTTCGTTGCCACTCCATTGTCACTGCCCGGGACAGCAGTCGAGTTTTTTTAAAAAAAAGTAAAAAAAAAAAAGAAAACGTGGGCACCGACAAAAATTGCCATCCCCCTGAGTACGAATGTCATGAACAGTGAACTTAGGCTGATTAAAAACCGATAATCAGTAGTTTCCGTGTCAGTTTCCAATGAAATCAATTATGATATATTTAATGAGGAAACACCGGCTTAAACGCTCATTCGCACTAGGCTAGTAATTTAGTCGAGTAGCGAGCAATTTAGTAACTTAACGTGTGTGAACAATGAAAATTTAGTCGAGCAGTTTAGCTAGGCTTGCCAGACGTCCCGGTTTGACCGGGACAGTCCAGGTTTTTAGACAAAGTCCCGGTGTCCCGGCCGGTTTACCTTCCGTCCCGGTAAAAATTAAATTTCGTTATAAACTATAATTTATAGATATAGATGACCAAAAATGTCTTAAAACAATTAACTGTGAAGTATAACTTAGGATAATTACTTTGTCGTTTATTTAACTGTACTGTATGAAAAGTGAAAACTATAAAAGAATGAGGGTCTGCTAATAAATAAATATTGTCATCACATCGTCTTGTCTCTCCAATCATGACCATGCGCATGCGCTCTCCGGGCGAGTTAAGTATTGTATTAGTATTACACTCCTCGTGTGCAGTAACAATGTTATTGTAACATTGGACTCTCCCACCTTCACCCCGGCGAAAGTCGCCTGCGATAGAAATGTCAGTCTGTTCCTGCCTAGCCTACGGTGCCGTTTGTGTTAGTGAGCTAACGCTGGTTTACAGTATTTATGTTTCAAGTTTAAGTTCATGCTTTCTCTGTGATAATGCCAAAACGTTCGTGTAAATTCACTGAAGATTTACAGAATGAATTTACTTTTTTGAAAAAGGTATTTACCGGTGGTCAAGGCGATAGAGTTAAATGCTTACATTGCAATTCTGAATTTTCGGTTGCTCACGGTGGGCGATCCGATATAAAAGATCATTTGCAGTCTGTTAAACACAAAAAGAGTTTAGCATGTGCTGCTGGCTCGTCAAAAATGAGTAGTTTTTTTAAGACTGCGAGTTCTAATGACAAAAACTTAAGACTTAGCAGCGAAAGAGGTGACCTTTTCTTACCACACAGCAAACCATAGCCTAAGTTTCAATTCGAACTCTTGTTCATCAAAACTGATTTCCAAGTTTTTTGAGCCAAAATTCTCACTCGGAAAAACTAAGTGTGAGGCAATAGTTTTAAATGTCATAGCTCCTTTAGCTCAGGAAGAGCTTAAAGAAGACTTAACCAAGTCAAACTATGTATCTGTAAGTATGGATGCATCAAACAGAAAGGAGATAAAACTTGTGCCAATTGTTGTGCGCTATTTTAATCCTAATTCAGGTGTGCAAGTAAAGCTTTTAGATTTCAAATCTGTGGCGGGTGAAACATCAGAAACCCTGACAAATCACTTATGCTCTGTCCTGTTGCAAAACGATTTGAACAACAAAGTAGTTGGATTTTGCGGAGATAACTGCAACACTAACTTCGGAGGTGTGAAAAGAGCAGGGAAAAAACAACATTTTTCATCGACTCAAGAATAGCCTAGGGCGGGAAATCAATGGAATCGGATGTGGAGCACACATTGTGCACAACTGTGTGCAAACTGCAGTAGGTAGTCTCCCAATCGATATTGAAGCCTTGCTTGTGAAGATTTATAA
Source organism: Vandiemenella viatica (assembly GCA_031002005.1). NCBI lineage: Eukaryota > Metazoa > Arthropoda > Insecta > Orthoptera > Morabidae > Vandiemenella > Vandiemenella viatica. Next base: position 46,823,471 of record JARYHS010013631.1, read on the forward strand.
ATACTTCCACATATACACAGTCCGTGTAACAAAACTAAAGAATTTTGTGAATATGCCGAGGTAGAGTATCACAAACTCCTTCAACATGGGAACACCGGTTTCTATCAATGATGCCTGCGCTGGAAAGACATTTACAAGTTTTTGAAGGTCTGAAAGCATTTTTTTTTAGACCAAGAAATGTGTCCATCAGCAATAAAAAAAAAAAAAATTTACTGATTCAAAGGGCGAGCTCTACTTGTGGTTTGTCCATGGACAGCTTGCACTGTTTAACAAGGCCATTCTGGGAATGGAAAAAAATAACACTACAGCTTTTGAGGTTGCTGAAGCTCATAAAGCTCTTAAAAGAATCCTGACAGAAAGAAAGGCTTCAAACTTTATCCCTATGGCCGCAAAGAACATCTACAAGAATCTAGATGAGCAAGTCCAAAACAGTGTGAAAGAAGAATTTGATGGCTTTTATGAAAGATGCATTGCATACTTGGACTTCTGGGAGAATAGTTTCGGAAACGCTGAACAGTTTTCATGGATCAATCTGACCAAAACAAATGCTGTTGATTGGAAAAAAGCCGAAACTTCTGCTGACACTATTAATAGAAGCCTTCTTGATGTACCCGGTATGAAAATAAACAATGATCAGTTGTTTGACGAAGTTGTGTTTGCTAAGCAGTACTTGCAGTCAAACTGGGAACAGTGGAAGCAAGAGGCGGCCACCAGAAATGTGATTATTTCAAGTGAAGATAAATGGCTCAGGCTGTTTCGTCACTTCAAGGAGAATCAGATAGAAGCCCCCAATCTGATCAACATTGTTGAATATGCCTTCTGCTTACCTGGGACATCAGCACCAGTTGAGAGGGTATTTTCTTTGATGAACAATGCTGGACTGATGACATGGGTTTGATGAAGGAATCTACAGTTAGAGGCTTGATGACATGTAAAATTAATATCGGATTAACTTGTGAAGATTTTTACAACAAGATTAAAACCAAAAAAGACTTTATAAAAAAAGTGCTCACCAATGAAAAGTACATGTAAAAACTGTTAAAATTGTTATTCCTCATCCAAAGAGTTTCTTCTCACAATCTCACTTAGTCAACTTATTACATTTATATGTAAACACTCACATGTAAGAAATAAAATATTTAAATTTGTATTTTAGTATAATTTATTATTACCCCTGGTTTAGGTTCCTAATCAGTAATTACTGATCATTAACCATTTATTAGGTATTCATAGCATTGAGAATAAACTACTCTCTAAAACACTCTGAAACTCACCAAGGGTGTGGACCCTTGAATACCCATGACGCTTGGGGGGGGGGGGGGGGGCATTCTAGTGTCCCGGTTGAACATTTCAGAAATCTGGCAAGCCTAAGTTTAGCCAGTAGTTTAGTCGAGTAGATCCTTTTTGTTCTATTGAATGGGGCGAGTAGCGCCCCCCCACCACGCGCCACTGCCCACTAGCTCACCGGCTAAACAAGTCTAAACCTATAGTTTAAGTCGAGTTCATCAGCTGCCACAAAAATGTCGTTTCGCAGGAGCGAAGAAACAATTTCAAAATTTGTTTCTAAATATGTAGAAAATAAATAGTTTTGGAATAATATGTCTCCTCATTATAAAAACAAACAAATGAAGCAATCTGCATATATTGATCTGGAAAAAACTATAAATATACCTGGATTTATTGAAAAGTAAATTGAAAATTAAAAACATCTGCTTAGTGGACAATTTTATTAATTATTTTGTTACAATAGCATCTTGATTATACAATAAGATCTTATTATTACTATTGTAATTAGAAGTACTGCCTAACGCCATAAAATCTATTTAGAGTGATCTATTCGCAGAAGTTAAAATAATAATAATAATAAAGTAGTACAAAAATTTATGTGCAGGTACTAAAAATGTTTACATTCCTTCAGTAAAATGATTCAGTTTACTGGATGCATCTCTACGAAACATTACTTTAATAGATAGATAGATAGATAGATAGATAGATATGTTCACTTTGATCCCATGTGAGAATAATCTCGGGGATGTGGAACAGTACATACACTTATTAGTAATGTCAATATTACTATATAATTGATAATATATTATATATTGACAACTAGTTAGCAACAACCCATTAGTATAACCAATATCTCCTGTAATCTACAAATACAATCCCGAGTTAATTAAACTTATTATGTGGAACAGTGTATACACTTGTTACCAGCATCTAATAACCAGTTTATCTACCAACAGTTAC